>PRKT01000870.1:40889-60276 GCA_003671525.1 Saccostrea glomerata | reverse complement strand
GTGTTGCACGTGCACGCTCTTGCAAGCACGTGCGCGCAAAATGACCTTGATTCCGCAAATCTACATAACATGTCTACTAACCCTAAAAAGGTTTTACCTACATCAGACGAACAGTTTACAAGATCATTCCCGGACAAAAAAGTTCCAGGAAGAAGAAGAAGAAAAATAATAATAATAATAATAAGAAACAGAGTAAAAACAATATGTTCCCCAACTTCGTTTGGGGAACATAATAAGAAACAGAGTAAAAACAATATGTTCCCAAACTCCGTTTGGGGAACATAATAATAATAAGAAACCGAGTAAAAACAATATGTTCCCAAACTCCGTTTGGGGAACATAATAATAATAATAAGAAACCGAGTAAAAACAATATGTTCCCAAACTCCGTTTGGGGAACATAATAATACTAGTTAATGCAGAATACTTAGTACAGACATTGGATTGGCATTGGATTTGCAAAATACAAAACGTGGCTTGAGAGAGTGCAAGAGAATGGTTTCTATAAAATAAAAACCGTGGCTTGAGACAATGTAAAAGAATGTTCTATGCAGAATACAGACCAAGGATTTAATTAATGTTAGAGAATGTTTTATGCAAAATACAAACCGTGGCTTGAGACAGTGCAAGAGAATGCTTTATGCGGAATACAATCCATGGCTTGAGGCAATGTAAGAAAATCATATACGAAGAATACACCCCGTGGCTGTAGATAATGTAATAGAATGATATATATGCAGAATATAGACCGTGGCTGTAGATAATGTAATAGAATGATATATGCAGGATGTAGACCGTGGCTTAAAGGCAATGTAGGAGAATGCTATTTGCAGAATACAATCGTGTCATGAGGCAATGTAAGAGAATGTTATATGCAGAATACAGACCGTGGCTTGGGACAGTGTAAGAGAATGCTTTATGCAGAATACAGACCGTGGTTAGGGACAATGCAATAAAAATGTTTTATGTTGAATACAGACCGTGGTTTCAAACAAGGTAAGAGAGATTGCAATTTAGAGAATACAGACCGTGGCTTGGGACAATGTCAGAGATTGAAATATAGAGAATACAGACCGTGGCCTGGGACAATGTAAGAGAATGCTATATTCAGAATACAGAGCGTGCCTTTGGGACAGTGTAAGAGAATGCTATATGCAGAATACAGACCGTGGCTTGAGACTATGTAATACGATGCTATGACAATGTAATAGAATGCTATATGCAGAATACAGACCCAGGCTTGAGACTATGAAATACGGTGCTATATGCAGAATACAGACCTTGGCATGAGACGATGTAATACAATGCTTTATTATATACCTAATGTGTATCACCCAATTTTACTGTTGAATTTACGCTATCACGTGACGTCGTGATCCGATTTTCCGGATCACCAACATGTTGTTTTCTGAATCCATATCACCACTCTCTGAAACTGATGACGTAGTACGCAGAAATATGACGTTATTTTTCTTGCGCGTTAAAAAGTCCCTTGTTATTATGCTTTGTTTTATGGATAAATGTTATGCAATTGATCTCTAAAGTTTTCTTTTGCTATATTTTGCTAGTTATGAGGGGGTATATAATAAATTTATCATTATAACAGTAACTTGATCCGAAGAGCCGTATCACGTCTCGTTGACAGGCGCACATCATCAGATCAAACTCGACGCTTCGCGTCTCGTTAGATCTGATGATCCGCGCCTGTCAACTCGACGTGATACGACCCTTCGGATCAAGTTACTGTTATAATAATATATATATATGCAGAAAACAGACCGTGGCTTGGGACGATGTCATTCAATGCTATGTGCAAAATACAACCGTGGCTTGAGACGACGTAAGAGAGTTTTATTCTGACCATGGACCGTGGCTTGAGTCGATGTAGGAGAGAGCTCTGGATAGATATACATTTATATCAGTGATCGGCCTCAGACTTACTTGATATGTCTAAATATGTTATACTCTTATTTTCCAGAAGAGCTTTGGCGAGTGATTTAAATCCTGTTGTATCCATATTTACAGCAGACATTTCCTTAAATTAGAAAAAAAATATACAGATTGCATTTATAATGTTCCCTTTCATTTCTTATGCTGAGATTAACTCTCTATCGTTATCTAAAGCCACCTCTAACTCTAAATTTGGAAAATAGGAAGTGAAATATCAAATTTTATGTACGGATATTCCATCTGATCTGTACATCATATTGATGAAAAATCTATGAAACAATTGACTATTGACATTATTTGACTAGTTTTTAAGGCGACTCTAACAAAAAGCGTTGCTTCTCTTAACTAACCAATTTTTCGATGAAAACATTTTCTGTTATGACGTCAGCAAGGTAGACGACACCCTTGGTTCCAAGGTTGTTGTTAGAGACATTCAGGGACGTTATACACGCGTTATTCTGAAATATAGTGTTAAGTATTCATATTCCAACATATTGAAAACAACTGAACATACAACAGTTTCAATTTTTAAAATTTGAGGGACACAAAAATATGTTTGTGTATAATTGTAAAATAAAAACATTGATAAACTTTTGTTGTTTTTTATTTGAATGAAGCAATTATGGATATCCCGATACTTGTATTTCTAGTACTCACAATTAAAATGATTGAAATGGCCCGGAAGTCTATCGGCAAAAGCTGATTATACGATAAGTCTGCGTGTTGCTTACTCAGCTGACGAACGAAGGCATTGCAAGGAATAACCCCTAGTTCTTCACAGAGCAAGCGATACTGAAGGTCGTCGTTTGCATGGTGTCTTTTCACCCCAATGAAATCAACATCTAAACAAACCAAAAAAATATGTTTTTCTGCTGCATTTTTTTAAAAGTATAAATAAAACAATAAATGTATATTGAATTTAAAAATAACAGTACGACATTTTACTCCGGACACGACATTGTCCAGACTTTTTACTACCATTTCTAATTATGAAATCCAAAATATTTTTATATCACTTGGTGGGATTTCTTAGCAGTATTCGAGGGTATTATGTTGAGCTCGCAAATATCTCAACTTCTAAAGTGATGGAGTCCTAAATCTCAAAACCCCATGGGTGAATGGTGGGATTTTTAGTCCCACCAACTATCCCACGTTCCTCCCATGGGAGAAAAAATTTCAGATGGGATATTTTCTCCTAGGGGATTTTTTTCTCCCATGAATTTGTTCAAATGGGATAAATCCCACGGATATTGACAATCAAACAATTTCTCCCGTACATTGTGAAACATGAAATATATCCCATACAATATGCCAATGACAAATTTCTCATCATAACATATAGAAAATATTCTAACTATAACAATGTAAATTACTGGAGAAAATAATTCATTGTCAATATCCGTGGGATTTATCCCATTTGAACAAAAAACCCTAGGAGAAAATATCCCATCTGACATTTTTACTCCCATGGGAAACGTGGGATAGTTGGTGGGACAGAAAATCCCACCTCTCTCCTATGGGATTCTGAGTTTTAGGACTTCATATCTTAAGAAGTGGAAATGTTTGTGAGTTCAACATGAGACCCTGGAATACTGCTAAGAAATCCCACCAAGTGATATAAATATATTTTGGATATCATAATTATAAATGGTACTAAAAAGTTTGGACTATGTCATGTCCAGAGTTAAATGTCGTACTGTTAAATATAGATAAAGTAAACATGTTGATATACACACCATCTAAATCAGTTTCACAGTCTGAACTTTCATCCTCGTATTCGTCGCTTTCGTCTTCATTCGATGACTTGGGTATCCTTTTTCTCCTTCTCATTTTCATGATATTTTTAACTTTACCAGCCACTTTTATGAATGAATGTTTGCTGTCTATGACACCCTCGGGGCGGGAACTATTAGGGCGGACAGACATCCCGGTGGGTCGGACGGACAGTTCCGCTGGATGTCGTATCAGGCATTCGGAAGAGGGTCTTGTGGGCAAGGTCTTCCGGTTTCTCACTCTTATCTTAGGTAACTTACCCGCACGGAGCGGAGAGAGTTTGCGACTTCGAACTTGTCTGCAAGATAAATAAAGATGAAGATATATGTGAATATCATTTTGATTTCAATAGAAAGACGGTTAGTGTACAGTTGAACAGTAGATGATATATGAAGAATCATTATGGTGTTTTCAAGAATAAAACTTCAATTCCAATAACTCATTAGTGACGTATGTATACTAGTATACAAAATTTACCAACAACCATGTTATAAATACATGTAAAAGTATATGTAGTACTATTTATACAACCCAGTAAATCGGATCTTCTAATTACTTTTTGGCAGTATGCGTATATATTTCATTTTCAAAAGTAGAATGCTGTGATTTATTTTTTGAATAAAAGTGACATCAGGTATTTTCTCACACTGTGAAAGGATACCAAACAGATATTCTGTCACAACGTAAAGGGATGTCAAAGTAAGTAAAAACTAGAGGTACTGTGAGCACTGAACTCAATTAATGATACCCCCGCCTCACAATACAGTATTTAAGTAAAATTCACCTTTTATAAAAGATTTTGCATTTCAACACAGATGTACATACATCATTTATTATTTTATTTATTTATCTATTTATTTATTAATTTATTCGATCATTTTTAGGTATTTATTTCATTTATTTGTCGGAAATCGTGGATAGGAAAACATTTGTTATTACGGGTCTAGAAATCACGAACAATTCAAATAAACTTTTTCCCCTAAAATTGTGGTATCAAATTGTAATACATTCTTTCTTATCTAACCAATTTGATTTTTTAAAACCGATATATAATTGATTTTTTTTATTTCAAAATGGTTGAATAATTTTTTTTTACCTGTTCATTGCATCCTTCGTAATTCCTTACTTAAGTGCACACAGTTTAAATATTGTTTAATTAATTGTAAAATGTTATTGTTGACAGTTTTAGACCACGCAAGATCAGACAGGTAGAATTGCTTATTTAAACTTGTTAATCTGTTTAGGCTAACACCTCTAACAAACAAGGGTGAGTAATATTACGTAATAACAATAGGAACAAAATTAAAGAATTAAGTCTTTTTCTGTGCGTAATTTTTTCAGTCCTCTCTATATATTTTATTTCTTTTCCACGGTCTTTATTCGACTTGGGATTTCGTTTGGACTTATTTCCCTGGATTTCGTTATGGCAATAAGGAATTCATGTTATAGGACCTTTGTGAAAATTGAGAGAGACGAAACTCTTAAAACCGGAAAAATAAACTAATTAGGAAACGGAATATTAAACAGATTTTGGAAAAGGAATGTACAACATTTGACCTACCTGAAAATAATGAAATAAAATAATCATACATTCGATTTCCAAAAATAGTAATTAAAAAAAAAACAAACAAACAAACACCCTTTTTTCTTTTATTATTTTTTTTTATTACATATAACATTGACTATTCTTGAATATGTCTATTATATATTCATCAAACTTAATCATATGATTTTATACCACATTTGCTAAAATCATGCTAGCAGCAACCATTCTCAGACTTTATCTTCAATGTCAGCCATTTTTGTGAGAGGGGTGTTGTAGATATTATGCAAAAAAAAAAATAATAATAATAATAAAATAAATTAAATTGATAAAAAAAAAATACTATTCGGTGAGGAGAATTAGTACCTGATTGACAAATTAGATTTAGGAAAGGTAGTTCTGGGGCAGTTAAATGGAAATCATACACTACATGTAGTACTCTTTACTGTCTTTGGCTAGACAAAGAGAATGAAAACACACGATATTTATCAACTTATAGGCAAGCCGAGTATTTCAATACACAGGTGCTTGTGGACAGAACCGATCCCACCCATCCGATCTACAGACCCCGGGTCCAAGGATACTTTTATTTGTGCTTTTTCATAGATTAATCTTCGATAACACATGTACAATGTATTCCAGAAAGAAGACAAAAGTATCCTTGGACTGTGGGCCCGAAATGTATATTCTCGGAAGGGGGTGTCTTTTTTTTTTAACAAAATCACAAACTCCAAGGTCACGAGGTCAAATTTGGTTTTACCCGAAGAAAGGTCTTGTCACGAGGAACTTGATACACCTGTGAAATATGAAAGTCATAGCGATACCCACTCAAAAGTTATGGGCAGGGTTAAAGTTTTCGAGGACAAACAGACGGACGGACAGTTGAAAATATCCGTCGATTACGGGGCATAAAATTAATCCTTAAACCAGGAAGTTCACGTGGTAACAATAAATATCTTATTTCTTTCATATTGTTTGATTTCAGCTAATCAGAGAAATTTTTAATTAAGCAATATTATATAAAAAGAATGCTTTTTGTCTCTGATGTGAGGGCACGAATATATCAGTGAAGAATTACTTAGGTTAAGAGTTCCCAAACCTTCTTGATTGTTTATTTCTATGCTTTTCAACTAACTAATGCCGAAATTATCAAAATATGAATGTTACAATGGTACAGACAAAAAGATGTCAATCACATCCCTCCCTCTCCTTGTTTTTCAGTACCGAATCAAGCCAGTGGCCCGCCTGGCACAGTGGCTAGAGTGCCTGCTCTAAAGTAAGAGTTGATCCTTACGTCGCGGGTTTGAATCCCACTGTGGGACGTGGAGACTGGTCCATCAGATGAGACCGGATAAACCGAGGTCCCGTGTCGCAGTACGTGCTGGCACGAAAAGGACCCCTCACTGCTCAATAGCCGTAAGTGCCACCGAGTATAAGACAAAATTTGCAGCTCTCTGCCGGCAAGTGGTGGCGTCTCCATGTGAAAAATTCTCGGGAGGGACTTTAAACAACATACAATCAATCGAATCAAGCGGCCTCTGCTGTTGCTGATTCAACAAAATAAATCAGGGGATCGAAATTATTGTTGAATTATGCCTTAAGAATATTCTACATGAATGAAGTTGATTTAAATTATTGTTTTGCTAAAATTAACTAAACAGAATGAAATATTTTGAACTGTATTATCATTAGTAAACCAACCATCCATGTGTCTCAATAAAATGAAATAGCTTTGCTTGTAACAAGTGCCTTTTGTTTTACTTCTGCAAACGATTTAGATTTGTGAATTTGACATTTTTCGAACTTTGAAAATTCATAATTCGAAATGAAGAAAATAACACGTGTATAGTTATATTTCATTCAAAAGTAAATTATTTTTAACTTGTTACAATTATTCGAAATATTGATTAATATCATATTAAATCTTCATCGACAATTAACAAATTTAACAATTCTAGTCTTATTTAGCTGCATTTGTTTACACGCTTTTGTTTCGTTTTCTATGAAATCTGGGTCATTGTTTCAAAAAAAATAAGCATGTAGAAATTTCTTATCACATGTTTATATCTTTTTCTAGGGTATTTAAATAAGAAAATATTAATTCGATACCAACAAATATGGTTACAGGAAAACCGATTATGCACAATAACTAAGGTTTCTAAAACATTTTAAAAACTTCAGAAGTGATATTTATTATAATTAGGTTTATTGGCTTCAAGGTGACATTGAAACGCTGAAACGTGCCTCTCTAACGATTGTGTGAACGTGCAGATCGATGCCTGGAAGTATGTACAAAACCATTGCCAACTGACTACGCTCTATTTGCACCACAAACAGGAAGTATATATACATAAATATATAAACAAGTAGCCCCTATCATGCATTACGGAAAGACTACAACGAGAACTCATTACATCTGATTACCCTTTTTTGTCAGAATCTTTTTTTTAATCGTCGGTATTTTACAAAAAATATTACCTCTTGGGACCTTAAAGCCAAAAGGAGAAAAGACTAATAGAAATTAACGTTTGTTTTTTCACGTATCGAATTGGAAATTTATGTCTGGTCTATGTTATCGTACTTTTAAATACCGCCCCTTTGTAAATTACACGAGCGAAGCACGGACCGTTACATCGAAGACTCTATCATAAGTAGTAGCCGTTTTGAGGACGAACTGACCACTCCGTCATAATGGTGAATTTAGGCGACACTTTTCCGAACTTTGAGGCGGAAACAACTGCTGGAAAAATCAAATTCCATGATTTTGTTGGCGACAGGTTAGTTACAAAACTTTACTTGAGGCATGCATGTGTTCCATATCAAATTTGTATTATGTCTTAGGCTTTGAACTATATACTATTCTTATGACAGCTAGTTTTACCGATATACATGTACATGCAATTATCCTGTGTTTTATTTTATGTATAATAATGTAGAAATTTAATGCAAGAAGTAGAAAACCTGCAAAAATTACCTTTAATTAAATGACACTACGGGTGTCCTACATAACGACCCCGCCCTAGCTAACATCGTTTAAGACTACGATACTATTTCAAAGATTTATTATATGTTCATTTTCATTAAAAAGGATATAGATTCGCAAACTTTCTGATCAGTAATATCTTTATATAAAGTAAAGCTGCATCCCCTCAGTAACTTATAATAAAAGGGACCGTAAATTAGGGCTTTAACCTTTATAGTTAATTTAAACGTTGATGGTTATCAGTTTTACTTCTGTCTTACCAATCTCCGTTTTCCCCCCAAAAAAGATGCATGTCAGAATATTCATGGGTGAAAAGCCCTTTGAAATACCGAACTTTTGGAGAGACCACTAACCTTAGGTACCTCACAGTTATCAATGACTAACAAATGACCTGAAATCTGAGCGTTTTTCTACTGGTCCGCAGGTAAGAAGTCACCGTATTCCCCGAGTGAACGTCTCATCAGAATAAACTATTATCGCTTGATTGACATTGATATCCGCTTTTCATAGATAAAATCTGCCTCTACAAGGTCTGATCTGTATGCAGTGGATGAACTCTTTTTTTGCCATGATGTGAAATGCCAAACTGGATTACGTAACTTATGTTAAAGTGCACTTTAATTAATCTAACTGGTGTGTTTTTAATTTGCGCTTCAGTTGGTGCATACTATTCTCCCATCCAGCAGACTACACTCCAGTCTGTACAACAGAACTGGGGAAATGCGTGGAGCTCGAGCCCGAGTTCAAGAAAAGGGGAGTCAAAATGATCGCCCTGTCCTGTGATGACGTCCCAAGTCACGAGGGCTGGTCAAAGGTAACATTGGTGGAGACCATCCATACTTTGCATTTTAGAATATCAACTCCTGAATTTAGTGATCCGCTGAATGTTGAAAGAAATATTTTAAAATAAATTTATTTAACAAGAAAACTCTTAGAAACTTTACGCTAAGTTGAATTTTATTCATTTCAGGATATTTTAGATTACTGTAAATGTTCCACAGGAAAGCTTCCGTACCCGATCATTTCGGATAAGAGCCGAGACTTGGCGGTTAAGCTCGGTATGGTAGATCCGGCGGAGAAAGACAATGCTGGACTTCCTCTGACCTGCCGAGCGGTAAATGGGCAAAATTAAACATGATTTTAAAGGGGAAAAACTATTTATCTTTAGACATTTAATGCACACTTTAAAAAAGTGCAGCCTTAGAGTTAAGGTTGATTTATAACACCAAACTAATTGTAACACGCGGACTAAAAATCTCTCGGTTGTTAGATAGGAAATCACAATCAGCAAAAATACTGGATTAATGTTCAACAACTCCAAATACTTGTTATTATTTAATTGAAAAGGTATTCTATATGCTGAAGTTGAAAGTTTACATTCTTGAACGTAAATCAAAATCTAAAATTTAATGAAAAAATTGTTTTTAGTGTACCTGGAAACATGTCAGAGTTTCTGTACAGATTGTCCTTGTTTTTTCACCATGACAGAAATTTGTTACTTTCATTTATTTAAATACGTGTATAAATGGTCATATATTTAATATAGGTTTTTATAATTGGCCCTGACAAGAAACTGAAATTATCAATGCTGTACCCCGCAACCACAGGACGTAATTTCGCGTGAGTAGTCCAATTGTTTATGTATGTTTTCTTTTACATAGAAAACTGGAAGAATTTGTAAAGGTTTGTCTTTCATTGCTTTTAGGGAAATTTTGAGGGTAATTGACTCCCTCCAGTTGACCATGAACAAAAAGGTGGCCACCCCTGAAGGATGGAAGGTGCGTGTTCGAAATATATCTGTTCTTCTCTTTTTTAAAAAGAGTGAGCTTTTGGTCCATCATAATTTCATGTACCTCGTACTTTTCAGGACGGTGATAAGTGTATGGTTTTACCTTCCATCCCCCAGGAAGGTATAGAGAAGGTGTTTCCACAGGGTGTTACCGTACAACCCGTACCCTCGGGGAAAGCTTATCTTAGGTTCACACCCCAACCAAAGTAATTCCATCACAACTGCCTGTATTAGAAATATTTTGTTATAAAATAGTTTCTTATTTTGTACTCGTTAGGACATGTTACTAGTTTACTGAATAAACTATTAAACTGAATGTGAATTAGATTAGCCTTTTTTCATTTTATCTGCTCCGATGTACATGCAAACTAAGCAACACTTGAAAATATAATATTAAGATGTGCAGCCGAAATGAATCTATGAATATTTGATAGTTTTAAATAATCAGAAAAAAAAATTGAATGCTAATATACAGCTCTAAAGTTTTGTCTTATTTAATGGAAATCTAGCTTATCATTTTTTAGTTAAAATCCACAGAAATCACTAATATAATTTTTAAAATAATTTCTTCCTACAGAAAGAATCGGCGTAATTTCATATTCTACTTAATGATTTAAGCATTCTATGCAACATTGTTCTAAAACTGAATTGAATTTTTGAGTAATTTGATTATAGGGAATGCTTCTATGTTATTATTACATAGAATAAGATCATTCGGTAAAGTAGGTCTAAGAATATGCATTTTACGGAGAACTATAACGGCAATTTAGTGGAACGAAAACCCTCGTTAAGTGTGGATTTGATATTAATTTTTCATCTAAACATTCTCGGTTCTGATATAAAGTCGGTCTCATCAACTGCCTATATCCGAAATCCTTTTTTTAAAATTCCATAACCCATAATGACAAAATGGCAACAATAACATACGTACAGGATTACTGGTTTACGGCAGCCCAGAAGATATTTGCATTGTTTTAAAAGAAATGTCGAGCATCTACCATTAATTAAAACTTGTAGGTGCTTCCATGGCTCTTGCATAATTAAATTAGGATAAAAGAAATTCAAGCTTCCCGTGCAGTTTCTGCCAAATAAAAAAGATGTTGTTTTCCCTTTCTTCTCTCGGTCGCGGCTACCTGACGCATGTTGTTTTCGTCATTGTCTCTCAGCTGCAGACCACTTTCTAGGATATCAAAACAAAGAAATATTGTGGTAGGAGGCAAAATTTCAAATAACAACAGCATCACTCACAAAGCCAATATATATCCCTTTTATATCTACCCAAAAAGGAGTACGATAATCTATAAAATATGTATGTTGTTTAACGTCCCTCTCAAAAATTTTTCACTCATATGGAGACGGCACCATTGCCGGCGGAGAGCTGTATATTTGTCCTATACTCGTCACTCCGGGCCATTGAGCAGTGAGGGATCTTTTTCGTGACACCTAATGAGCCACCGGACCTCGATTTATACGGTCTCATCCGAAGGACCGATCTTCATTCCAACAGTGGGATTCGAATCCGCGACATAAGGATCAACACTTTACTCTGTGACTCATGACGCTCGTACTACTGCGCCACATGGGCGACTTCAATAAAATGTAATGGAAAAGGAAGAAAATGCGATGGATCTATACTACACATGAGATTAGGCCTTTTTAATCACTAGTCAGGTACTCTGACAACTTCTAGAAAGCTAGCTAGCCACTTGGCAAATGGCGATCAACAGCTAAATTCATACCACCTTAGAGGTCTTCGTTCGCAAAGATACCAACCAAGGCTCTTCGCTGGTGGGTCTTTAACCATTCATTTACATGTCATGACCCGAAACCAAATGTAAGACGAAAAGAGGAAAATGCAAGTGACCTGACCGGGATTCAATTCCGGATCCACTGTATCATTGTTCTACCAACTGAGCGATCTGGCCATGCACCAGCGTTGGAAGTCAACAGAACATTCCTCCTTAGAGGTATACGTCCCCGAGACAACAATCTTGACTCTTCTATAGAGGGTTTTCCATCATTCAGTCCTGGAACATTTCAAGGTATTGCACAACATGTACCAAGAAAGGAGGAAAATGGACCATACCATGATTCGAACCCGGGCCCCTTAATATCCAGTAGAGTGTTCTACAAACTGAGATATCTCTGACCAACAGTGATCTTACCTGTCTGACTGCCAAACTACACCCTCCTTAAAGGTCCTCGTCCATTGGATATCAACCCATTCTTAACCCTTTCACTTCCTGGACGGCACCAAATGGAACAGGAAAGGAAAAAAATGCAATGAACCAGACAAAAACACAAATCAAAACCCCGAAACTCGTGTCAACTTCAGATTGTCGAGTACTCTACCTTCAAAGCTATCTTGCCAACACCGATCGAAACCGTTTGATCGCTAAATTCCTCCCATCTCCAAGACACCTACCTAGAATCTTCTCTGGCATTCCTTTAAATGAACTTCCAAGGTACTAGTATTACATGACATTAGTTGTAGGACAGGAAAGGAGGAAAAATGATATTAACCCGACTTGGAATAGAAACTTGGTTTCCTGAATCCCTTGCCAGATGCTGTTCCAACTAAGC
This sequence comes from Saccostrea glomerata, assembly GCA_003671525.1. Taxonomy (NCBI): domain Eukaryota; kingdom Metazoa; phylum Mollusca; class Bivalvia; order Ostreida; family Ostreidae; genus Saccostrea; species Saccostrea glomerata. The sequence continues at coordinate 47,655 of PRKT01000870.1, read as the reverse complement.
CACCGGTGATGAAATCCTCGTTTCAGACTGCGAAATTCTTCTCTCCATAAAGCCTTTGCCGCCAATGCCAGAAGACACCGATCCAATCTCTTCTTTGACAAGCGTTTCAACTAGCACTCCAAGGAAATAACACGGTAATCAAAAAAACAAGAAAAGATAAAAATACGACCTATCTGACTGAAATTCTAATCTATGCTCCTGAATATTTTGTCAGATACACTCCCAAATGATATCTACCCAGATCTAACTGTCAAATTCCTCCCACCTTTAGCCGTCAAAGTAGCTCAATCGATATAGTGCTCGCTCCGTGATTGGAAGATTTGAATCACGATTGCGCCATGCGCTTCGCACTTTGATGTGAAAGTTGCGGGTCCTTAGGAAAAGACCTTGAAAACTGAGGCCCCTTGTCATGAAAGGCGTTGGTAAGATAAAGAACTTTAGCTTCTCAATGGCCTGAGTGCTAAGTAATGGTCTCGATTTTAGCCCTTCACTGGTATTATAGTGCGTCTCTGTGTGAAAAACGGGACGTAAAACAACATACAATCAATCAATCAATCCTCCCGCCTTAAAGATATCGACCCTTTTCTACCCCGACAGGCCTTCCACGGCGAGGCACGACACAGGCAGGAGGAAATTGCGATGGGATTGATCGAGCTTCGAAGTCAATCCTCCTGTATCTTCAGCAATTAAAGTGGTATATTAGCTGAAATATCTAGCCACAAGTGATCAAACTGTCTGACCGCCACAATACCCCCTTTAAAAGTCTAATCCGTTATTCTCGACCCTGACAAGTCTTTCAGCTTTTACTTCCTGGTCGACACCAAGACCAGGATATAAACACAAACCTCCTAATCATTTTTAAGTGCTCGTCCTACAAGACTATCTTGCCAACTGTAATCAAACCCTTTGATTCCTCTCGTTTCTTAAACTCTAAGCCCTCGAGGACATCAACTTGGAATCTTTTCAGTCAGGTCTTCCAACTATCACTTTCAAGGCACTAAATGTAACGGGAAAGGAGGGGTGACTGAGACTCGAACCTTACTCTCCTGAATCACGATGCGGTTCTGTTTCAAAATAAACTATCTTGCCACCGACGATCAGCCTTCAGACTGCAAAATTCCTCTCTCTATAAATCTTTCGCCCCCAAGAAAGCACCAATCCAGTCTTATCCCTAACAGGTCTTTCGTCTATCACTTCAAGGTAAGGGTATGGCACTAATGTAAAAGGACTGATTTCCAATTTACTTCTCCTGAATCTTTTCTCATATCCTCAACCAATAGTGATATCCGGCCAGCAGCGATAGAATTCTTTTAATCAACAAATCCTTCTCTCCATAAGGGTCTTCGGTCTTTGAAGACACCAACACAGTTTCTACCCTTGAGGGTTTTTTTATTTTTCACTTTCAGAGCATTGAACGGTTCTAAATGTTACAGAAATGAAGGAAAATGCGACAAATAGGACCGGGATTCGAACCCGGGTCTCTTCAATCTCTTGTCAGGTGCTCTGTTAACTGAGCTGTCTTTCCAGTTCCAAAGAACATTGTATGTCTTTTATCTTAAACGCGGAGGACATGACACTGCACCAAATGTAACTAGAACTACGATTCATATCCGGGGAACATAAATCACTAGTCAACTGCCTACCAACTGAGCTTAGTCACCCGCTTGGCCATCGTCGGAAGCACACTGGTGCTTTCGTCTTTACTTATCATCTGTGGACAAACTAGCTGAAATATTGTCGTAAGATGTGCTAATTTATTGATTATACTTAACCAATCAGAAAGTTTTAACTCTTCAATTTTAAAAATACGTTTATTAGTTTGCTATTTATGGTAAATATTTTGACGCTCGTTAAAACATGCGAAGTTTGTTTGCCATCGCGACTCTGTGCAGCAGACAATCAAATGACCTATAAATACGCATATATACGACGATTTTTCGGCGACTTTGCCCACGGGTGATAAGTGAAGATGAGACCACCTGTGGGTATCCGACGATGCCGTTTAGCACAGTGGTTAGACATTAAGTAAGGAATTGATTCGTACGTGGCTGATTCATATCCCACTGCAGGACATGGATACTGATCCATCGGAAAAGACAAGATCTTCACTGCTTAATAAACCCGAGATATGCTGACTTATGAGACTTTCCTCCTCCACCGGCAAGTGTTGTCGTACTAATATAAGAGTAAACTTTTTGAGAGGGACGTTAATTAAAAAAAAAAAGAAACAAAGTCAAAAAACTTAGCTATCTGGCCAACAGCCGAATTCCTCCCTTCTTAAAAAATCATCGGCCCTTCAAGGCATTAACCTAGCCACCACCCTGGCTTTTTTTTCTAACTTTTCACTTCAAGGCATGGCACATCAAACAGGTGAGAATGAGATGGACCTGACCAGGATTTGAAATCGGGCCTCCTAAATCTCCAGAAAAGTGTTACTAAAGTATACTGAGCTGTCTAACCACAAACAATCGAATATGTTTTACCGCCACATTCCTCTCTCCTTAAAGGTCTTCACAATGAGGACGTCAACCCATGGCAGGTCTTTTCTATTTCACTTCCTGATCGGCAAAAAATGTAACAGGAAATGGACCAAATCAGGATTCTGACTCCAAATTACTGAATCACTTGTCAAGTGATCTGCATCGAACCGCTAAATTCCTCCCATATTTTAGGTCTTCGCCCTCGAAGACGCCTACGTAGATTCTTTTAGGCAGGTCTTCCAACTATCACTTCCAAGGCATGACACGACATAAAATGTAACAGAAAAGAATGAAAAATGAAATGATTGAGACTGACACCTATTCACACTAGTTGCTGTTCCAACTAAACTATCTTGCCATCGACGATAAAAGCCTTCAGACCGCGAAATCCTATCTCTATAAAGCCTTCACCTCAGAAAGCAACAACCCTGTGTCTTCGTATAAATCCACGAATCTAACTGCGTGAAGACCGATCTTTCGGAAGAGACCGGCGTGTAAACCTTCGGTAGCTGGTAGCAAGAAAAAGATCATTCACTGCTCAATGACCCTAGATGCAAAGCATAGGTCAAAATTTTCAGCACTCCACCAGCAAGTGATAACCTCCACATATGAGTGTAAAAATCCCAAGAGGGACGTTAAACAACAAAGAAACAAACAGAGCAACTAAGCCATCTGGCCAACAGGAATCGAATCTGTTTGATCGCAAAATTCCTCCTATCTTAAAGGTTCTCGCCCTCAAAGACACCAACCTTGCCCTCAAAGACACCAGCCTTCACTTCCAGGTAATGACAGAGGAGCCAAATGTAACGGGAATGAAGGAAAATGCGATCAACTACCGGGCCTACTGAATATGTCAGGCTAACTGAGCAGTCTTGCCAATCTCCAGGTATGTCTACCAGAACAAGGCAAGACACCCAATTCAAGAGAAATAAAGGATTGATCGATTTATGCATGTAAATGTCATTTAACAGGTCTGGACGATTTCCAAATAAGGAAGTAAAGAACGATAACCGTGAATTGTTATTGATATACAGAATAAACAAGGCGCTAGTCCTTCTGACCAATCAGATAGCAGTATTTAGACAAACCCATGAGAAAATAAATAAAACACGTGAATTTTTGCTGAAAAGATTTTTTTAGAACAAACTTTTTGTAACCTTTAGTCGCATTTGGGAATAAAATAATATGTGGAGAATACCTTATTCTTCAAAAGTTTTCATCTTACTTCTACAGATTTTTTGTTGAAAAAATCTTTTTGAGGAAAATAACAAAAGCACGTGTTATCTTTTTGTTTTTTTTAAAAATGGTTTGGGGTGTGTAAAAATGCTGTTGTCTGATTGGTCAGAAAAATAATTACGTTTACTTTATATCCATTTATAGCAGCTTTCGGTTATCGTTCTTGACTTCCATATTTGGAAATCGTCCAGACCTGTTTAACGTCCCTCTCGAGATTTTATCACTCATATGGCGTCGACACCACTTGCCGATGAAGAGCTGCACATGTTGTCCTATTCTCGACACTTATGACAATTGAGCAGGGAGGGATCTTTTTCGTGCCAGCGCCTACTGCGACACGGGAGCTCGGTTTATACAGTCTCCTCCGAAGGACCGGTCTCCACGTCCCACAGTGGGATTCGAACCCGCGACGTAAGGGAGTCATATTGATTCTTGAATGAAAATGCGTTGAAAATCTTCCCTGCTCCTGTGTAATGAGCTAGACTAAAAGCACGGTTACGTAATGATGAGCAAAGATGTCTCTTCCAAAATTGTGAAATTCATTACCAAAGAATCAGGGATTCTGGTGTTAGGGTGGCCTAAATTGATTACATAATGACAATGCACAAACTTATTGAAATCTTAATTGTAATAAGCAAGGTTTTTAACCAGATTTTTATATCTCTTTCAGCACTTGATCATGGGTTCTGGTGCTTGATAGAGCTTTATCGACATTGTAGGGAAATTTGTGTACTCTTGTTCCCCTTTGCTATTTGTGATAATATAAGTTTTAATGTATATGATAAATCAAGAATAAAAGAAGAATTTTTAATGTATGATACGAATGTACTTTAATAATGTTTAATGGCCAGATAAATAAATAAATAATAGATATATAAAAAAGAGACGAAATTTATCATTACCCTACATTATACTTGTATATACTTTCTCAAAGACTGAGAGCGGTCATTAAAGAGCAAAAAATAAAACATCCAAAATACCGATAATTGCCCTTCTTCCGAAAACACGGAATCCCTTTATTCAAAATGAAGGAAAGTGGCTTTTTTTGCTTGCCAAAAAAATCTACTTTTTTTTTGTTGATCCGTCCGTTCATACCCCTCCCCCCTCTCCTCCTTCCTATTCCGAATTTTTTTTATTATTCTAGGATCGAACTTTCAGCACTTTAATAATAAGAAAGGGAAAAAAATATAAAACTCGATGCTGTCATGAGACAGTAATACCCGCACTAAGGTGTTTGCCTCTAAATGCACACTTCTTCATATTGGGCTTTACCAAGGAATAAGTCAATATAATTCAATAATTTACATAATACATGTATTCATCAAATTGAGCATAATATGCTCAGGTGACCCTGTAGCTGCAGATCTGCAGCGTTATGGTTTTATATATTTGTCTTTGACCATAACGCTACAGATCCCCATATGCAAAAAAGGTGCAATTTACTGTACAATAATTTTTTGCGCACTTTTCGGCAGTTTTTCTCCACTTTCTAGCATTGGTCAATCAACTACCTTTCACTCCCTAATTTTAGACACATTCTGTAGCCAATATGTATATTTTGTCCACCTCCCAGCCATTTATAGTCATCTCCACAGGCAATAAAATCGCTTGTAAATTAACCGATGCTGGAAAGTGGAGAAATTCTCCCCTGAAGTGCGCAAAAAATATTGCGCCGTAAATTGCACCTTTTTTGCATATGGGGATCCGTAGCTTTATGGTCAAAGACTAATATATAAAACCATAACGCTACAGATCTGCAGCTAGTGACCATGTGAACCATGGAACTCCATCTTATTGGTATTTCATATTCATAATTGATTACCAGTCGGAAATTAAACAACAGAATTAAATTAATGATGTATATTAGGTTTGATAAAGGGGGGGGGGGGGTATTAATTTTTGGCACATACTGTATAAGTGGAAATTTTAGCGAAACGCAAATTTAGCGATTTCTATACCTAAAATCTGGTATTTAATTTTAGTGAGAAGTAATTTTAGCGATTTTAAAATGCTAATTCAAGAAGCTTTTACAAATAATAAGCAATTAATTTTCAGCGGTATTCAATTTTAGCGATGTCAATACCCTCGCTAATAATGCCAAAATTAAATCCTCGCTAAAAATTCTACTTGTACGGTAATTGGAACTTTTTAAATCTATTTTCTAATATAGATTGACAAAAAATAATATTATTCAAATTAGTGTAAAGCGTTTTTGATGAATTTTTCAAAATGTGCAAAGTTTATTCATATTTGAATAGGCAGAAACTTCTTGAAAGCTGCCATATATACACAATCAATTTAGTCAACCCCCACCCCTCTCCCATCAACACACACACACACACCCTCACAAACACACCTTATTTGCCTGTTTTTGGAAATAGGCCTAGATGGCAAAGTTAAAATAAAACATCTTTTGTAAATGATAATTTTCAATTTGTTCTTGCACTATACATGTATCTGAACACCTGCATCACATTGGGCTTGCGTCACGTACCCAACTTAAGTACTAGTTTTACCATTGGCATTATCATTTTAGATTTCACTGCACGTGCAGTAGGCTACTACTGCAGTAGTGTGCATCATTGCATATATGTCAGTAGGAATTATTTAATTTTGTGTTTTAACTGGATCATATTTCATGAAGATGACAGGGCCTAAATAATGACAATCGGTAAGTACAAGTTTTGGTATAGATTTGGGTAAAATAGTCTGAAATGCAAACGGTTAGGTTCAAGTTTAAAGGATCAGAGGTCATCCGATGCTACAATAGACGAATTTCACATTCTGAAGAGTTATCCCCCGTTATCAACGTTACATTCAGTTACAAGATCCAGAATTTTTTTTCTGGGAGGGAGGGGCCGGGGTGGTCCAGACCAGAATTTCCTGAGAAGCAAAAAAAAAAAGAAGTTATGGTTGGGTCTGTTTTCTAGGGTGGAGGGACACTTAGGGCATTCAAAGTCATTTTTATTTCCTCCAGTATATATTATAGTCCTGCAATTCCAGGGGGGGGGGGGGGTTAGGGGGCGATCTCCCAATCCACTTCCCTGTCC
>PRKT01000870.1:13520-35520 GCA_003671525.1 Saccostrea glomerata | reverse complement strand
ACATGTGACCTAGAAGTTTGACCTACTTGCAAAAAAATTAAATTGTTATAAATTCATCATTTTGAAAGAGAAAAGTTAGGGCATTCATATCATAATGCATGTATATTATTACCTGTGATAAGACCTTTCCAAATAAATCATGACTTTTACTCTGTGACCTTGACCTTGAAGCGGTCAAGCCTAACCTACTTTTCAAAAATGTTGATTTGCTTATAACTTTTGATTGAGATGAGATATGACTTTCAAATTTGACATGTACATTAATTACTCATAAGAATTCAAGGTGTTTCCCAGCATGCTTTTTTACCCCTTGACGTTGATGTTTTACATAATTTTCAAAATATTTAACTCTCCTAAAAGATGATTAGGCTTCTGAGTAACATTAAGGAAGAGTTCAGGGAAGACAGGGCTTTTTGCACAAAAAACGTCATTTTTTCACCCACATTTGACCCCCCTGGGGCAAAATCTAAATTCCTAAACCTTACTGCACATCTACCTGACACCACCAACCATCTCCCAAAAGATGATTAGGCTACTGTGTAAAATGTAGAAGTTCAGGGAAGACGGGGCTTTTTGCATAAAATACGTCATTTTTTGACCGCCATTTGACCCACTGGGGCAAAATCAACATTCCAAAACCTTACTGCACATTTACATGACACCACCAACCATCTCCCAAAAGGTGATTAGGCTGCTGAGTAAAATGTAAGAGGAGTTCAGAGAAGACGGGGCTTTTAGCATAAAAAACATCATTTTTCGACCCCCATTTGACCCCCCAGGGCAAAATCAAAATTCCGAAACCTCACTGCACATCTACATGACCCCCCCAACCATCTCCCAAAAGATGATTAGGCTGCTGAGTAAAATGTAAGAGGAGTTCAGGGAAAACGGGGCTTTTTGTATAAAAAACGTTATTTTTCCACCCCCATTTGATCCCCCGGGGCAAAATCAAAATTCCGAAACCTTTCTGCACATCTACCTGACACCACCAACCATCTCCCAAAAGATGATTAGGCTACTGTGTAAAATGTAGAAGGAGTTCAGGGAAGACGGGGCTTTTTGCATAAAAAACATCATTTTTCGACCCCCATTTGAACCCCTGGGGCAAAATCAAAATTCCGAAACCTTACTGCACATCTACATGACACCACCAATTATCCCCCAAAAGATGATTAGGCTGCTGAGTAAAATGTAAGAGGAGTTCAGGGAAGATGGGGCTTTTTGCATAAAAAACATCATTTTTCAACTCTATTTGACCCCCCGGGGCAAAATCAAAATTCAAAAACCTTACTGCACATCTACATGACACCACCAATCATCCCCCTAAAGGTGATTAGGCTGCTGAGTAAAATGTAGAGGGAGTTCAGGGAAGATGGGGCTTTTTGCATAACAAACATCATTTTTCGAACCCCATTTGACCCCCCAGGGCAAAATCAAATTTCCAAAACTTTACTGCACATCTACATGACACCACCAACCATCTCCCAAAAGATGATTAAGCTACTGTGTAAAATGTAGGAGGAGTTCAGGGAAGAAAAGTGTGACAGACGGACGGACGGACATGAGTAACAACAATATACCTGAACTTTCTTTAGAAAGTGCGGGTATAATAACCAAAAGAGATACAAACCACTCACCACACTAAGGTTATCATGTATTTTCTTCTCTCTTGAAACACCTGTTTCTCCAATAAATATCCAAACAAAAAAAGCTTTTCTGTATTCGATATGCCATGCTCAAAATGTTTTAACTTCTGTTGAGATAAAACCGCTGCAAAATATTCAATTTTATCGTTATCGTTAAGTATCAAGTTTTAAATTCACGACTATTCGGAATAATACTACTTACATTTGACCCAATACATCATCTTAAAATCTCGTTCAATAAGATGTAAATTATATGTAACTCTTTTAAAAGTAATGGAAGTCAGTAAGCGCCAATTTCTACTTGCGTATTGATTAATTTTTTTTTTATTTTAATACTGTAAATGTCATAATGGCATTTAAAAAAGTTTGTGATAAAAGGATCCTATTATATTCCATGATTCATTTTTGTTGAAATACACATCAAATTTTACAAATCGTTCAATAAAGAAAAGTAAATATTTATGAAAATCTTTAAAAAAAAATCATTCTCAATTTGTGAAAATCGTAAAGAAAAAGTTCAATTAACATCGAAAACAATTTTCTGGTTTCTTCGTCTTTAAAATCGTCACTTTCTTTGTAGACAAATCATCGGAGCTTTTACAGAAATTATGAACTTTTTTGTTTGTAAACAACCCTATGTTTCTTATGAATTTCCGAACCCCACTGTGGGGCGTGGAGACTGGTCCTTCGGAGGAAACCGTATAAAAAAATAAAGAGGTTTCGTGTCGCGGTAGGTGTTGGCACGAAAAAAAATCCCTCCCTGCTCAATGGTTGTAAGTACCGAGTATAGGACAAAATCTGCAGCTCTCCACCGGCAAGTGGTGGCATCTCCAAATGAGTGAAATATTCTCAAGAGGGACGTTAAACAATATATATCAATCAATTTTATAAATTTTTGTTTCACATAAATGGATTTTATTCATCAAAGCATTCTGATTTAGTGCTATGATTCATGAAGCACAAGTAATATCCTTATACTTTTCTGTAATTTCTCTTCGTAGTTGTTTGGCCCTTGTCGGCCTCCGTAAACCAAGGTTTCAAGCTACTGATGTGTAAAATTAATCTTAAGTTTACGTTACATTCTAAAATTCTATTCGCTCTTTGTATTGAGGCACAAACCTTGGAAAATACAACTGGGATCAGGGAAGCGGTGTACCAGTGAAAACTGTCGCTAGTGCTCAGTGTCGCTCTAAAAAAAGCGGTAGCCGTTCAATTCGACACTCGTATAATTAGACATTTTACTGTATACCTGTTTTATAGACGATATATAGTCAGGTGTGAGAAAATAGGAAACTGCCATTTTAGAGAGCGACAGTTTTCCCTGATGCTCGTAACTAATTCAAAATAATTATTTTCTAGGATTTTTTCCTCTAGAATCGTTAAATCGTATCTTAATCATCTATATCAACTGAAACCGGCTTAAAATTTTACTGTATACCTGTTTTATAGACGATATATAAGTCAGGTGTGAGAAAGTAGGAAACTGCCATTTAAGAGAGCGACAGTTTTCCCTGATGCTCGTAACTAATTCAAAATAATTATTTTCTACGATTTTTTCCTCTAGAATTATTAAATCATACCTAAATCATCTATATCAACTGAAACCGGCTTAAAATTTTACTGTATACCTGTTTTATAGACGATATATAAGTCAGGTGTGAGAAAATAGGAAACTGCCATTTTAGAGAGCGACAGTTTTCCCTGATGCTCGTAACTAATTCAAAATAATTATTTTCTACGATTTTTTCCTCTAGAATTATTAAATCATACCTAAATCATCTATATCAACTGAAACCGGCTTGAAATTTTACTGTATACCTGTTTTATAGACGATATATAAGTCAGGTGTGAGAAAATAGGAAACTGCCATTTTAGGGAGCGACAGTTTTCCCTGATGCTCGTAACTAATTCAAAATAATTATTTTCTACGATTTTTTCCTCTAGAATTATTAAATCATACCTAAATCATCTATATCAACTGAAACCGGCTTAAAATTTTACTGTATACCTGTTTTATAGACGATATATAAGTCAGGTGTGAGAAAATAGGAAACTGCCATTTTAGGGAGCGACAGTTTTCCCTGATGCTCGTAAATAATTCAAAATAATTATTTTCTAGGATTTTTTCCTCTAGAATTATTAAATCATACCTAAATCATCTATATCAACTGAAACCGGCTTAAAATTTTACTGTATACCTGTTTTACAGACGATATATAAGTCAGGTGTGAGAAAATAGGAAACTGCCATTTTGAAGAGCGACATTCAGCACTGACGATCATAACTATTTCAAAATAATTATTTTATACATTTTTTCCTTCTAGAATTCTTAAATTATACCTAAATCATCTATATCAACTGAAACCGGCGAGAAATTTTACTGTATAATTGTTTTATAGAGGATATATAAGTCAGGTCTGAGAAAATATGAAACTGTCATTTTGAAGAGCGACACTCAGCACTGATGCTCATTCTTCATAATTATGCGTGTTTCTCGTTATTTATCTGTTAAATAAAAACTGGTTGATAGAACTTATATATATATATATTTTTTTTTTCAACTTATATTTCAATAAATTACAGATATTTAAGGTTCGTTACTAGTCTTCAGTTCTCGGTTCACCTCCGTTCACCTCCGTTCACACCTTTAATTGGTATCAAATTATCAATCGACCATGGGGAGCTGTGTTTGTTAGTTATTAACATACAGGTAATTTTTGACACCTGTCTGAGATAACGCCCACGGCGTGGTTCACACCTATTAAGAAATGACTGAGGGACAGGGCATGTTTTTTCTTCTTTATCTGTTCAATTTACCGCGATTAAATGTGTAGCCGTTTATTCTCTATAATATAGAAATTTAAAAGATCATTTAATAATTCTATACGAGGTAAAAAAAATGAAAAGTTCTAAAATTCTAAAATTTTATTTGTCTTGCCTTCTTTTAAGATTAAAATAAACAAAGAAAACATAAAAATCTACGACTTTGGATACTATTACCATGGAATTAAATTCAGTGGGACACCGCTTCGATTTGAAGCGACCGAAATCCCTAGGCATGCGCAGAAGCCAGTGCTCAGTGTCGCTCTTTTCCCTATATATTCTATCAAGAGCGACACTGAGCACTAGCGACAGTTTTCACGGTTACAGGGGTAAAGATGAATTTTGACCAGAGTTATTTAAGATCTGGACGAGTTACAAGAGCACCGTATACTACGCTGTGTAAACATCTACAAAAATGGGTCACCGAAAAGCCAAAACAGGAGGCATGTGTTGTCTACAACTATGGCAAACCAAGAACTTCGTTCACCTTTGAAAAACTGTACCAGTATGCAGTATTGCTGGCAAGAGGAATTTTGCAGCTTGGGATAAATAAGTATGGCACGCCGATTGGTTCAAAATTATTTCTGCACAACGATCACGATTTTATACACGAGCTAGAAGAAAAAAAATACACGATTAAAATGAATATGCACGTATCGGTAAAAATTGCACATAGTTTGAAAGATTTTTACACAAACATAACGAAAAATACACGAATCCGAAATTTTTTACACGATTAAAGGGTTTAATATGCACAAACAAAAATCGAAAATTGCACGAGCAGAGGAAACTAAAAATTACACAAACAATTTACTATGCACATAGAATATTCATTGTGTTCTTGGTTTTCTGTGCTCTTTATCTCCTCATGTATGCTAAGCTGAATGTTATCGAGAATGGAAGTTGCTTTTTTACAATCCAATATCTAATGAAGTGTTTCCTTCAGATCTATGCGAGAGTATAAGTTTTTTGAAAATACTATGTTTTTCTTATATTGACCGAGATGAAGGATGTACATGTATTATATGATGCCAGACAAAAATTGTAACAAGAATGTATCGCACGTTTGTACTACATATGCGGGGTAAAAAAAAAAGTACCATTGAATATGATGCACTCGGCTCCGAACTAAAAGTACCTAAAGATGAAAGTACAGTACGGCTGACAAGGATCTTGATTTTAAAAAAATCATTTGAGGAGATTTTTTCCCCATTTCGGAATAGGAAATTAAATATTCAGTTGGCTGGATATACAGTCAAACTTGTTTTAAGAGGCCACCTTTGGGAAGTCTGGATACTGGCCACTTAAGACAGGTGGCCTCTTATTCCAGTTTGCCCTCGAAAAGGACATTTGGTCAATAAATAAACAACATTGAGCACTACAGTTAAATTAATTAATCATAATTAAACAGTTCAATTTCACAAAAGCTTTTTTATGTGTATATATAATAATTCAAGTTCATTTAAAAAGAATATTAAAGAATTCGAAATGTTTAAGGTTTTGTGCATGTTTCTGTTCCTACATATTACCGGTAGTTAAACTTGTTGCATTCATAAGTGTGCTTTTGTTACATTGAGTTATTAAATAAATTCTTTTAATTTTCATTTGAAGAAATACATACAGTGCCTGACTATTATCCTTTTTTATAAAGAAAAAAATACACAAAAATACAGTTTAATGGTAAATAAAATAAAGCATAGGAATTTAAGTAAAAATATATGTCAATAAAAATTTCACTTACATACATGTATAGAAATGTATACATTTTTAAATTTAAAAAGTGAGGATTACCTTAGATGTACACAACGTATTTTTAAAGTCAAACATAAAAATATTTTATTTCTATTTACATATGTATCCAAACTTATAAAATATCTTATATCAATTTTTGTTGGATATCTGTAGCCTACTTTTTGTTATGATTTTCTTCCATGATATTTCATATTTTCAGTTATAAACTTCTAATAAAAACAAGACATTTCTTGTAAGCGTTGCCATCATTTGTAATGGCGATTACTTGATAAATGTTTTCAGTTTTGATAAAAAGGACCAGATAAACGAATAATATACTTATATAATCTAGCTTTTTACATGCGCTTTTGTGTTTTGTTGATTAAATTTGTCCAAATGAAATAACAAAACTCTACTCAAATAATCCTGGCTATGGAAAAACACATGATCAGTGGCGAACCTGGCTCTTGGATCGATTGGAGTCTCAATATAAATTTATTTAAGTTTCAAATCGTTGGACCATAATGACACACCAAGACTTTTAAAACATTGTGAATTACTAAATACATCTACATACAATGTCATAAATAAAATGGGAATGGATACTGCAGTTTGATAATAAATGGAACAAATATAGAACTTGCATGTTTTATCATTCTTGAAAAATGCAAATAAATCATGTTCCAAATAGAGCACGATTTTTGCAAATATTTTCAAAGACAACAAATTCTCCTTACATTTAGAATTCGTATTAATAAAATTTTGATAATTTATTATTTCCCAAACACTAAATTAAAGTTTTTTGTAATAACACCTTTTAACCCAAATCCACGACCATTATAACAAGAACATGACTGTATAATTATAATATGAAATGAATCGTCAAACAGGTCTGTAGAACGCCCCCTACTTTTTTTCTGAGAATTATAGACAGTAAATTTTCCTTATATGCTGGTTGACCCCCTAACCTCCAATTTTTAAATGTTGTAAGGTCGATCGAGCGCAAATTCCAGGATATGGACGGTTAATTACAAGATTTAGGTTGAATTGCAATCCTGATTTCGATCGACTACTTCATGTACGCTTAAATTCATAGAAAAATATTTCAGCCAGTAGCATTAGGAGGGGCATGTCCCTCCCCCTTTTCGTTTTCTTTTCTTTGGCAAACATAACCTTTTTCTATCGTAAATATCCACTGAAAAGCCTCATCCCCTTTTTTGTTTGGTAGTTTAAATCTAAGTAATATATGCTTATGTGTTTCGATAAGACAGTGGAATATTGAAGGTGCCTCACTACCTCAACGAAATAAGATTTTCGAGTTTGGACATTTCCCACCCTCTTTTTTTGGCTTGTCATGCAATTAGGCTTTTCAGGTAATTTGTCAAAAAAAATTCTATAACCCTTCCTCACTATCAAAAGCGATGCTATACCGGTATTATATGTGTCTGTATATTATAATTTTATATTTTTTAAACTCCTTTATATGCATTTTACCTATTCTAAGCAAACTCGATGAAAAACATAATATATTAAGCTTAAATTCACATAACTAAAATGACTACATACAATTTTTCTACTTTTACATGGATATTTATGAAATCACTACACATTGTTCAAAAGTAAAGACTACATGTTCTACTTTGTCACATACATAGTTATATAAAAAAAATATTTATATTCGATCGTTTCAATATAAAACTATAAGTTGCGCAACTATTTGCCTAAGTTTTAATTTTTAATGTTTATTTCCAAAAAGAATTCTGTCAAATTCCACAACCCAGATGATCGCAACAATGCTTCAAAATCACTGTATAAATTGCTAGTAATCTTAATCAAAAGGTATTAATGATGTGTCATATAACTATAAATCGAATAGCGTACATCATGCAGGTGTCTTTCATTCCATCACCAGCAGGGGGTAGGTTCTATCTATATGAAAAGGTCACGCATCCACATCCTTAATTATTACCGACGTACACACAGTGATTGGTGGAGGAGAAGAGTTTGATTTGTTGTTAACTCTCCTGTATTACATCACATGCTGTTTTTATTAATTTTTATGAAGACCTTTACTATATCAATGTTTTACACTTTCAAAAGAAATTGCTATAAAGACAATGATAGAGGAATGATATAATTTAAAAATCAAACAATTAAACACACAACTGGTAATATGCATCCCTTGTACGTTTTTTTTATACATGTGTAGAATGTTTTTAATCGGGGGTGTTCATATTCCATACTTAAGATTGTGTGTATACATGTATAAAACACATCGTACATATTCTTGAGAGTCTAGCGGAATTCTATAAGACTGAATCCTTTTTAAAAAGATTAAATAAATATTACTAACACGTTACTCATCCTTTAGGATAAATTTATAGGTATATGTTTCAAGCATCCAAGCCACCCTGAGCTGTTCTCTAATGAATATTAATGAAATGTGCGCAATGAGGATGCGTCGTATATTATGTCGATGTTGTATTCTCACTCGTGCAGTTTTCGTTTTTACATTAGTGTAGTTTTCTCACTTTATCGTGTAAATATTTTTTTGATTGTGTAGTTTTTCTGTAGTTTGTGTAAATTTCAATAACTTTGTGTATACTTTCCTCACTTTGTGTAAGTTTTTACTTACTCGTGTAATTTTTGTTTAAGGTCGTGCAGAAAATGATTTTGAACCAATCGGCGTGCCATAAATAAGGGCGACGTAATAGGAATAGGTGGAAATAACAGTATTGAATTGTTAGTGAGTACGTTTGGTGCACAGCTTGCAGGGACATGCCCTTTACATTTGAATTCAGCAAAGTCGGAGGATGTAAAATGCTCCTTTTTTGACCCTGGAGACAATGACGTTAATTGGGAAATTTGTCAAAAATTCCTACAAGTGGATCCAAAAACTGATGTTGTCGTCGGCTCTGATATACCATCTGTAAAATGGGTCGTGTTACAGACACCCTTGCAATCTTCTGAGGCATGTTTTACAATAGAAGATGTTTATAGAAAGGAGAATATCAAGTTACCAGAAATAGACCCAGATGACACGTGTGCTATTATTCATACATCCGGGAGTACAGGGTTACCAAAAGCTGTACAATATAGTCATCAAGGTATAGTTGAATCTGCATATAATTTTCTGGACGCAACTGATTGGTATGTTAAAAAAGATGAAGAGATTTCGTTTTGCAATGATCGGCCATTTTATTGGATAGGAGGATATCCCTGGATGGCTCTCGTTATAGGAGGAAAACTTATAACCCAGATCAACACGCTTTCATTTCCATCCATAGAAGAAGCAATTAAATACACATCAAGCATTATACAGGAAGCAAAACCAAAACACGCATTGATCCTCGTTCCTTTCCTGATGTCAGAAGATTTTTCTTGGAAGTTTCAAACAGTTATCACAGGGGGTCAGCCTAATCCAGCCTCTTGCTTGGCAGCCATCGGGAAAAGGTGGTTAGCGCTTTAGTCTCAATCACAAATCAGTGTGATTCTTCGGATTTTTATTGCTTAGTGTTCGAATCCCACGATTACCATCTAATATTTTTTATAAAAGAAAATATTTTACGAGATTTTTTTTTCTCAGAAAAGGTATTTCTCCAATAATTTCATAAATTTCAATAATGAGAAGTAAATTCAAATACTCAATTCACATATTGAATATGATTTCTTCATATCTGCATGACGCTATAGGCATTCTGTCCGCCTTGTTCACCCATCTTCTTTACATTAGAGGAAGTTGGCGGAACTGAACAAGAAAAACAGAACGAAGCTGTTGAGAGTCTCTTAGATTTTATCGCCCATATTGCGGAGCCACCATTTGCCGATGGAAAACTTCAGATTTAGACCTGTACTAAGAAGTTTTGAGTTTTGAGCAGTGAGAGATCTTTTTTCGTGTCAGCACCTATTGCGACGCAAGACCTCTGTTTATACGAAGGGCCGGTCTCCTCATCCCGCACTAAGATTCGAACCAGCGACGTAAAGATCAACTCTTCACTCTGCGACTCGAAAGCAAACACTCTAACCACTTGTTATAAAAGTCAAACTAATTTTTTTTTAACTAAAGGTACTGCGAGCAATGAGCTCACTAAATGATACCCTCTGTCTCCCAAATGAGTATAATTGGAGTGTCCATGTTTTGTTTTGGGATACCCAAAATATGTGCCAGATCAAAAAGTAAAATAGGTGCACAATGGCAATATGTAATAAAGATTCTGTGAAAGTTTCATTCAGTGGTATGAGAGGTGTTGCCGATAAGAAATAGGTACCCTAAAGCGTAACAGACAGACGGATGGACGTACAGCTCGACAGACGGATGGACATAACAATTAATATATACCCTCCCGCTTTTCAAGCGGGGGGTATAAAAAATGCAAATTGAGATCATCATACAGTACATACACTTTTGGTTTGATTTACGGTTAATACTATCATCTATAGAATAGAATAGAATAGAATAGAATTTATTATTACCAATCAGGGCCCATTAGGCATAAACATATAACATATATAATTACTCGTAATATAACAACCCATATCACTACATACAATTATTAAAAGATTGTTTATTTTTCAAGTTTATTCAACAAGTTTTGGTATTTCAAAATATGTGTAAAAAGCATGGCACACATGAGAAAATAAATTTATGAATATCAAGAGAGAAAGTAGAAGACATGAACCATTACATATATAAAGGAAAATATAACATGCAATATTACAATCACAATTGTTACCTTCACTAAGCCCTACATTGCATTACAATAGTTGTATGAACTTTTCTAAAAACGCATCTTTGGCACAATGTTGGGACAGACCCTCAGACTATAAGTAATATTTATCTTTCTGCAGTTTTTCCACATCACTTTGGGCCAAGGATCACAACATACATCATATCATAAATGTTCTTTATAAAAAAAATTTTTATCTTCCTGTACAATTTGACTGCAAGTGACCCTGACCTTGCCAAAATGACCCTTGGTCACGATAACATAACCTTATGTCTTTTTTCAAGAATGAGCTACTTGTCATCTTCACTAGCAAAGGGTTTTCGGTCCGCAGATGGCTACGTGTAAACATATATAATTTGACTGCAAGTGTCCTTGCCCTCGCAAAAATGACTAAGGTCACGATCATGTAACACCGTAAGTCTTTTAAGCAATATTTATAAATAATTTGACTGGCAATTGATCTTGACCTTGCCATAATGACCTAAGGTCAAGAACAACTAACACCATCAAGTTTTAAGCAGTTATCTTTTGTTTTTTCAAGAATGAGCAACCAAACTTTCTTAGTTGTGAATTTATGATCCAGACATGGTTGCACAGGCATAATCAGAGGCATACAGACAATTGGACAAGGTGATATTAGTATATCTACCCAAAAACTTAGGAGTATAAAAACATTCATTTTAAGTTCTTCCTCAGATCTTCTTTCAGATATCTCCATAATTAATTCAAATTCTGTTCTTTTTTTTCACAAGGCGAAAAAAAAAAATAATTAAAATAGGATCAGAATTTTTTTTTAAATGCATTAAGCTAAATATTTAGCTGGGCCTTTGTAATGTCATTTTCAAAATTCAATAAAAATGTATACATTTATATATAAATACTATATACTTTTATAGTAATTAAAGAAAGTAATGTACATGTACTCCCCTTATTTTCAAACTAAAACTTTAATTTTAAAACAGAAATGTTCATGGTTAATAAACTTACAGTAATAATGAATTTCTGCAGAACTGTAGCTTTCCGAAAAAATATATTGACAGACCAGAGAGCTACAGTGCCATCCATTGAAAAAGTGTTTATTTATTGCACACACAAAAGTGAACAATTTCTCAATTTATTTATGCTCTGAGTTGTTAAACTGCCATCTCAAAAATTACTAACTGTGTGTTCCTTACTTATTCTTTTCCTATTTCCACAACAAAACATTCTTCGTAAATATTGTTAAAAGCCCTTATGGGCCTGAAATTTAGACCATCAAAAATTTGCCTATTTACACTGCCATTTTAGGGGGCAAGGTAATAATGCCAAACAAGATTCATGCATTTATATATCAAATATGAAAGTAATTGCAAATATTTTGAAATCGAGCTTTTGTATAATTGAGGTAAAATTTTGGAGAAATTAATCCAAAATTGAGCAGAACATTTTGTGTGCAATAAATATAGTTTTTTTTATGGGTGGCACTGTAGCTCTCTGGTAATTCATCACAATTTTTTAGACCAGTGAGCTACAGATCAGCAGCTAATAATAAACAGATAAAAAGAAAATATTGTAAACACAATGCCCGAGTTTAATGATGATTAGGCCAGGTTCTTTGTCTATTCAGGCCTATATCAGGAAAGGTTTCTAGCTACTCTGTTTTTTCACCAGAAGATGAAGTTCTGTTATAAGTTTCTACCATGGAATTCCGTATAGAATCCAATAACTCAGGAATGTCTTCTTTGGTCAGACCAGCAGTAGAAACAGGGGGTAGGCAAGTAATGCAGATTTTTCCTGTCAAAAAAAACAAGTAATGGTTAATCTATCTGAGAGCACTGTAAGATGTTTTTAATTATAGTCTATATTGTACATGTACATGCACTCGTAAAATAATGATTTATCTAAACTATAAAGAAGAAATTATTATGAAACTGTGTTGTATTTAGATAAGCATATAAAAACTGTGCGAGGCCATTAACCTGAGGATGAACCATTAAAGCCAAAAAAGCTTATTTCTAATGAGTCATATATAATACATGTAGTAGTTAAGCACTAAACTTTTAATAGATATTATTCTGTGTGTACTAATTGTGTACAATGTATAACTTACCAGATTTAAAGATTTTCTTTTCTTTGTTGTAGATGGATTTGTATGATGAAAAAACAACAGGAACAATTGGCACCTTTAGGAGAAAAAAATTCAATTTATGTTAACATTCTCTACTGTTACAAAACAAGTCATCCTTTTTATGATCATCATCTTTTCCTGCTTTTAATTTTTAGCTCACCTGAGCCGAAGGCTCAAGTGAGCTTCTCTGATCAAAATTTGTCCGTTGTCTGTCGTTGTCGTTGTTGGCGTTGTCGTCGTTGTTGTCGTCGTTAACTTTTCACATTTTCTTCTTCTTCTCAAGAACCACTGGGCCAATTTCAACCAAACTTGGCACAAAGTATCCTTAGGTGAAGGGGATTCAAGTTTGTTCAAATGAAGGACCATGCCCTCTTCCAAAGTGAGATAATCATGAATTAGTGAAAAATTAATGGGATTTAAAAAAAAATCTTCTTCTCAAGAACCACTGGGCCAGGAAAGATGAATCATGTGGAAGCATCCTCAAGTAGAGTAGATTCAAGTTTGTTCAAATCATGACCCCCGGGGGTAGGGTGGGGCCACAATAGCTGATCAAAGTTTTACAGAGGAGTATATAAGGAAAATCTTTAAAAATCTTCTTCTCAAAAACCACTGGGTCAGGAGAGATGAAACTCATGTGGAAACATCCTCATATATTGTAGATTCAAATTTGTTCAAATCATGACCCCCGGGGGTAGGGTGGGGCCACAATGGCCGATCAAAGTTTTACATATGAGTATATAGGGAAAAATCTTTAAAAATCTTCTTCTCAAGAACCACAGGGCCAAGAAAGATGAAACTCATATGGAAGCATTCTCAGATAGTGTAGATTCAGGTTTGTTCAAATCATAACCCAGGGGGGTAGGGTGGGGCCACAATAGCTTATCAAAGAATACAAAAGGCGCGGCGCTCCTCCCCCTGGGATCCCTATTAATCTGCCAGTGGAATACGTCAAATTAGGCCTAAAATATTTACAACATCACATCAATCTTGAAGAAATCAAAGCTAAAAAACAAATATATTTCTGATATTTTTCAAAATGACGAAAGTTTAGTCTATTATTTTTTTTATTTTTAGTTCTTTTATATATGGCATATTGAGTCAAATGTGGACGCCCTATCATATTTCATTTAAAAGTAATCACCAAAGTTATATTTTTTTGAAAATTAGGTCAAACATGAAGGTCAAGGGGTCAAAAATCATAACATGCACGGAAACGTCTTGTTACAGGTAATGCACACGTGAAATATGAAAACCTATCTCTTCTCATTCACAAGTTATGACCAAGGTTTAATCTTATGGGTTGAAAGTAGAAAAAACGCATTTAATTTCACTGAATATAGTTTGAAATAGTTAATTATCGCTTAAAATGTATAGGATGATTAAGATGATTTGAAATATTTTATTGTCTACATACTTCCTAATTTGGAATTGGAGTATCGACAGTAAATGTAATTTACCCATTGAGGGGATCTGCAAAAATTTGTCAAAACTTCTTTTCTAGCTTTTGTATATTTTTTTGCATGAGAAGAAATAATGATGAGTATCCTCCACTCTTTAATAAGAACACAGGGGACTTAAGCACAGTTTTTTAAAGATGTAAGACATAAATAAACAGATCTGAAGTATAGTGCAACATTTAAAAACAAGATATGTTTGTGAAACACTATGCTCCCGGCGGCAGAAAATTCCAAAACATATTTTTAGCATGTAGGTCACAGTCAAGGTCACAAAGTCACTGACCTTGATGTCACTTGAAAGAACTTAATTAGTGGAGTATGCAAATATGAAGTCTCTATCTTTCATGGTTCAAAAGTTGTGGCGAATGTTAATGTTGACAACAGACAGACAGACAGATATGCAAACAAACAGTCGTATCTACGGCTGATAAACTCGCTTGATTAGAATTATTGGTTATATGTGTGTGTGTGTGCATTTTATTTGTGTTCAAAATTTTAAATTCCTTTCTATTAATGATGCAACAAAAATCCTTTAATTAAACTTGATCAGTGAATTTTATATATATGTAGATCTACCTCTAGACTTCATGTATGAAGATTATGAGATTACTAGAGTCAATATAACTAATATTAAATAGATTGAGCACTACTATATTATAAGTACTGAGTATTAGAGAATAACCAGTCATTCGACTTTATATAAGAACATAAATATTAAAACAGTTCTATCAATGATAATATATGTAAATTGACATCAAAAGCATATCTTATATGTTTAAAAAGGCTTAGAAACTGATTTACCTTTCCAAAAATCCTTTGTATTCTAATCTCAAAAAAAATAAAAAAATAAGTATCTCGTTTTTTCATGCCTTTTCATTCTTACACAAGATTTCGTGACTCTTGTAACCATTCTTATTTTTTTTTATTAAAAGCCCATGGCATTTGCCGCTTGCGGTTATCAGATATTATGATCCACCTAGCTCAGCTAGGTACGTAACCTCTAGCTGAGGAGACGTTGGGTGCGTTCAGGCTATCTCCAGTGGAACCACCACCTCTTTGACAACGGTTACCGTAACAATTTGTACCGTTGGTACCATTGGACCCATATAATACTCTGAACAAGTTTTGGGTAGAGTTGGTAGGAAACTCATCAATGTTAACAATGGCACCATTGGTGTACCATTTGTGACATTGGTGTATACCATTGTTAGCACTAACAGCCGATTTCTTAGAAGAAAATGTCAAACCAAGAAACCCCCCCCCCCCCTTTAAGTAAACTTTTCAGTTCTGATCTGATTTGTGTTTTTTCCTAGACGATTTGCTCAGGTGAGCGATGTGGCCCCTGGGCCTCTTGTTTTAATAATGATGTAGTATACATTATACTATACATAAGAATAAATTCTGACATGTACCTTAGATTGAATGGCTAGGTGAAAGGCTCCCTTTTTAAATGCCAACATAGAACCATTACGATTTCTAGTACCTTCTGGGAAAACAAACACTTTTAACTGAAATGGTACAAAAAGAAAATAAACATTTTTGGTTTGTTACGTTTAGTCAGGGACCTATATACTAAGTATACTAAGTATAGGTCCCTGGTTTAGTTAAAAAAAATTAACATAACTTTCCTGAATTTAATTAATTCTGATGCTGGGCACCTAGTACCAATCATGCACACTGCATAGTAATTTGATAAACTGAGGAAATTCTTGACCATATTCTGCTCCGAAAATTTTCAAACGAACATATTCTACATGAAATTTCAATCTGATTAACCCCTCCATCCCCCTTTTTGTTATCAGCCTGACTTGGAGAGAGAGAGAGAGAGAGTGTGTGTGTGTGTTTTAAATCAAAGTGCAGAAGTTTGGATTTTAATCCTGGACCATAAATGCTCTGAGTTTTTGAGTTACGTTTATAGTTTTGGCTGAGTTTGATATTTGCAATATCATGTTTCACATTAAGTAAAGTATTTCCAAAGAATGATGCCACATGACTGCCTTCTACCTTTTTAGAGTGTATCTGATCTACTACTGCATTCATTTGTTGGACAGCTTTAGCATGATCATGTCTATCTAAAAACACTCCATCACAAAGATAACTGGCAAGTCCAAAGACTCCCATGTACATTAAAGATCGCTTGCCTACAGCTGTACAATGATTTCGCCAATCCCATAATTCCATTAAACCTGAGAAGAAGAAAAAGATGATATGTGTATTACAATATGAATATCTGTGATTTAGATTTACAATAATTTAAATGTAATAAATATAGTAATGTAAAACGATGTTTATTTTGTGTACTGGAACATATCAATTACAGACAGGATAGAACTGTATCCAAACACATTGTCTTCAATCATTACAATAAAATATGGTAGAATTTAGCATATTTGCATCTTAAAGAATACATGTCTGAAACAAAAGTGTTAAGCATTGCCCATTGTCTCAAGCCACGGTCCAGAGTTTGCATATAGTTCTCTCCTACCCGTGGCTGCTTGATCACAAAAAGTGTCCTATTCTCTATTGTAATGTCATATTCAGTCAATGACAATATTTGTTTCAATCTCAACAATTGACATAAGCAGTATACAAGAATTATTTCCTACTCTGCGACTGGGTATTGAAGAGTCACATCAAAGTTCATTTTCCGACTATGCTTTACTCGCATTGGTCAATATTTTAATAAGATACAAAATATCCTCTTCTCATTCAACCATGGCCAAAATGGGAGACGATCATATAACATTTGTCCGTGGTTTGCAACGATGAGCATTGCCCTATACTTACCTAATAAATCTAAACCACTCTGATGGTTCACAAGAACTACTAACGGCTTATCATTCATTAAATATTCTTTGCCATGAGTCTCAAATTCCCAGCCATAGAGGTACTTCAATTTGTGAAGGGACCAAATGGCAAATCTGTTGAAAAAAAAATTTGCAATAGATTTCAATTATTTTCTTTAATTCATAATCTTTAAGTAAAGACAAAATAGTGAATAGGGATAAGCTATTGTTAGATTAGAAATTAATGTTTTCGATCAATATTTTCAGATTAAACTGAAAGTGTAAACAATTAAGCTTATACCAGGTAAATCTAAAGTGCTGGACCTGACCAAAAAAGGTCAATCTTAAACCCTTTATCAGTTCATTGGCTGCTGAAATCTTAAAAACTATTTCCTCTAACTGTTTAGATTTACATCAAATTTATTAAACTGAAAGTGTAAACAATTAAGCTTATACCAGGTAAATCTAAAGTGCTGGACCTGACCAAAAAAGGTCAATCTTAAACCCTTTATCAGTTCATTGGCTGCTGAAATCTTAAAAACTATTTCCTCTAACTGTTTAGATTTACATCAAATTTGCCGCATCTGTTTGGCTTCTTTTGTACCATTTTTATAGACAAGTAATGAAGATTACACACTAGTTAATGACTTTAGATTTAAGTTTACCTAAAATTTTCACTGCTTTTAGATCTGCATGTCAACAAAATCCATAGAACTGTTATAGTGGATATAATTGTCAAAGCCAGGAGATAGACTCCATACTTCGTATAATATTTGAATGTATTGTTTGTTAAATAAAGAATTATAGAAATAACTGAACACCACAGAAAAATCTGAAGCATTTCAAAATATATAAAGTATTACAAAGTCACGAATGTTTACAATGTTTAACCTAGTCTCGTTCAACCAGACCCTCGGCTGTCTCCGTAAATCTCCGACCACCCAGAGGGTCTGGTAAAGATACGTATTATCGTTTGTAACGCCAAAACGAGGCTTACCGAAATTCTGGTAAAGTTTTTGATTGGATGAAAAGAACACACCTATACGATTTAAAAGAATACATGATAAATCAGCAGAAAAATAACTTAAATATGTAAGAGTTATATGTCTAAAAGTTAAAGCTGTTAAATAGGAATTATTTACGGTAATGCCCACCAGTTATAGGTAAGTGTGTTTTATTACGTATTGCAAATATTCTGTACGAAAGCAAAAGTGAAAGTAGTGTAGCCCTACCTGCGGAATACACATTCCTTCGATTGATATTGTAATTTCTCGTTTGGAGTCCCAAATTAAAGATTAGTTTATTAATATAAAGTCACAACCCAGGAGAAAAAACACACTTAACATTTTTTTTCAAAAAAGATCTTCAAAATGAAAACAAGATAGCGCCCTCTGACGGTTACAAACGCTTACGTGATTCTTTACCAGACTCTCTGCTTGTCGGAGTATACGGAGACAGCCGAGCGTCTGGTTGAACGAGACTATGTTTAACCCGGAAAATGTTGCAATATTGTAAATGTTAAAACCGGATCGTTTGCTTAACGTTCCAAATAGCGAGCTCAAATGGCTTTCAAGAAGGCTTCTAGAGTATAGAACAGAGGTTTTGTAGATATTTATAAACACTTGTGATTTGGAAGCTTTAGCTGATATTTCCTTTAAAAATATTTCCTTTTCCATCTTACATATTTTTTATTGAAATTTTTATATATTTTCTTATCCTAAAGGTGGGCATAAGGGCTCGTGGCGCAATGGATAACGCGTCTGACTACGGATCAGAAGATTCCAGGTTCGAATCCTGGCGAGCTCGAAATTTTTTTTCATCCTTTTTCATGTCCAGCGAGAGGACAATCAATTTCATTAGTCTGTCCGTTAGCTGCAGAACTGTAGCGTAATGGTTTTATATATTAGTGTTTGACCATAGCGTTATGGTTTTATATATTAGTGTTTGACCATAAAAATGGTCAAAGACTAATATATAAAACCATAACGCTACAGTTCTGCAGCTAGGGTATCCCGTACTTTCAGTGAAAGGGAGAGGTATCCCTTGATAATTAGACGACAGTTAGCCATCCAGTGTGATTTCTACAGACAGAATCCAGTGGCAGATCCAGGGAAAGGGTGTGACCCGATCGGTTTGGGGTCGGGAAGGGGCCCACAGCCAGATGAAAAAAGATGAAATTTTGTTCACCTTACCAAAATTTAAAGGTGAAAGTCAACCTTTTGATGTGAAAAAGGTAATGAAAGATAAAGGTTCATCTTTTGTAAACATTTTGGAAACTATTAAATATTATAAAAGGTGACTTTTCGTGCAGTGAAATCTCATCATACCAAATCAGTTGGAGTTTTTGAAAGTTAGATATTTGAACTAACATATTAACATTCTAAAACTCTAAATCGTTTTAGAAATTTGAGTTGTTAAGTGTTACACGGACCGTTTAAGATTTTCGTTTTTCTCCTCTGCCCAATTCATAAATTTTATGTTAGATTTTTGGGAATACTGCTGGTTTTGATTAGCAAGGGTGATTGCAGACCCTGCAATAGATTCGCATGTCTGAAGTTGTTTCTTCAAATCCCTCAGTTCCCTTGCCTGTACACTTAGTTTTTCTCTAAGAGTGTCAAAATCAAGATTAAATCCATCTGAAATCTCTTTCGTTTGTGTTTGGAATTCTTTATCTGTTCTCTCTATTTTCTCCTCGAATTCTTCCATAACTTTGTTTTTAATACCCTTTTCGAAATCTTCTTTCATTTCTGAAATAATTTATTGTTGATTGTTATAATTTGTTGTTGATTTTTAACATACATAACATGCAAAGCAATGGCAAAAATAAGTAGAGCAATGCATAGACAACTAATAAAGTATTTGAGCAAAACAAGATGTGTGCATGTCCTTTTAACCTTTTAAGGCACATTGCCTTGCATTTGTTTTAAAGCAATATAAGCTGCATCTCAACTGCGTTTTCTTTTTTAATATTATATGATGTAAACCTGCATAAATAATCATATTAGTAACATCCGTGAACAATTAAATAATAGCACAAAATATTATTCTGGACCCGAATTAGTACTGCGACATGTGATCTACTGAAGCGTCAAAGCCAATTTTGTGACGTCAATCAAATCGGGGTCAACTGAGGTCAACCATCAAATATGGATGCAGAGGTAAACAGTTTCGGTTGCAACATGTGCAACGAAACTATGAATGAATTTTAAGTAAATACATTGTTTAATGATAACAACATGATTTTTTTTCATTATTAATAGCTGATTTAGGAATTTTAAAGTTAAACCTATGAGATTTTGGCATTTTCATACAGTTAAGAGCAACGAGAGGCCCCCCACGGGTTAATGTGTAACATTGCTAATATGTTCTGTGTGTAATAAAACGTTAACAATAGATTTTGGTGATAAACATAGGTCATATTTGTTGTGCTAAAACTGGATTTAGTTTCGAACCAGTTTGGTAAACCGTTCATTTGTTCCTCAAACTGGTTTTAAACTAGTTCCAACCCTACCCTAACAAAAAATACTATAGTAAACTATAGTTTACTATAGTTAACTATAGTACCAAAGTTATTACTTTGGAACTTTGATTTACTATGGTGAAAACTTTGGAACTTTGATTTACTATGGTGAAAACTTTGGAACTTTGATTTACTATGGTGAAAACTTTGGAACTTTGATTTACTATGGTGAAAACTTTGGAACTTTGATTTACTATGGTGAAAACTTTGGAACTTTGATTTACTATATTAAAAACTTTGGAACTTTGATTTGCTATGGTGAAAACTTTGGAACTTTGATTTACTATGATGAAAACTTTGGAACTTTGATTTACTATGGCGAAAACTTTGGAACTTTGATTTACTATAGTAAAAACTTTGGAACTTTGAATTACTATGGTAAAAACTTTGGAACTTTGATTTACTAAGGTGAAAGCTTTGGAACTTTTGATTTACTATGGCAAAAACTTTGGAACTTTGATTTACTATAGAGAAAACTTTGGAACTTTGATTAAGCACTATAAACCCTTAAGATTATGGTTTTGCTTCTCATTAAATGTATATAATATACAGTTATATAAATTTCAAGTTTAAGACTCATTAAAGCTTCAGAATTTTTTTTTCAAAAACCCAAATGGTCCCCCAAATAGAATAAAGCACAAGAAATTGTTTTAATAAAAAAATAGTCTCTTTCACCGATAAATAAGCAGTATTCATTTAAAAATATCTAATTTTAATTATAAATAATTATTAATTATTAAAATATCTAAGCCATTAAAGTAATTACAAAAAACATTGGAACCTTAATTTACTATGGTAAAAACTTTGGAACTTTGTTTAGCTATTAGGGCTGGGTATTGACCCGAGATTCCGTATTGCGATATATTGCGATATTTTAAACTGTATTGCGATATGTATTGCAATATTTTCAATGTCATAAAAATGGCATTTTCTTACTTTATTTACATTGATTTACATGCAGAATGTACATAACATGATAAGTAACCAACAAGGAAAAAAAATCTTTTTGATTTCATTTAAGTAATACTCTGAAATGTTCCCACAAAACAACTTCTGACTTACTGTTTGGCTTAATAACAAACTTTCATAAGTTCATTTTTATATTTAATGACAAAATTCTTTAATGTAAGCATATTGACAATATATCGATATTACAAAATCGTATTGCGATACGATATTTTTTGTCATTGTATTGCAATATAT
>PRKT01000869.1:176917-189820 GCA_003671525.1 Saccostrea glomerata | reverse complement strand
CAAAGTTTTCGCCAAAGTTTTTCAAAGTGTCAAAGTTTTTGTCAAAGTTTTTCAAAGTGTCAAAGTTTTCGCTAAAGTTTTTCAAAGTGTCAAAGTTTTCGCCAAAGTTTTTCATAGTGTCAAAGTTTTCGCCAAAGTTTTTCAAAGTCTCAAAGTTTTCGTCAAAGTTTTTTTATAGTTTTCGATAAAGTTTTTCAAAGTACCAAAGTTTTCAATAAAGTTTTTCAAAGTTTGCGATAAAGTTTTTCAAAGTGTTAAAGTTTTCAAAGTATCCATGTTTTCCATAAAGTTTTTTGAAGTGTTAAAGTATCCATGTTTTCGATAAGGTTTTTTGAAGTATCAAAGTTTTCGATAAAGTTTTTCAAAGTGTCAAAGTTTTCGATAAAGTTTTTCAAAGTGTCAAAGTTATCATCAAAGTTTTTCAAAGCGTCAAAGTTTTCGCCAAATATTTTCAAAGTGTCAAAGTTTTCGCCAAAGTTTTTTAAAGTGTCAAAGTTTTCGCTAAAGTTTTTCAAAATGTCAAAGTTTTCGATAAAGTTTTTCAAAGTGTCAAAGTTTTCGATAAAGTTTTTCAAAGTTTCAAAGTTTTCGATAAAGTTTTTGGAAGTGTTTAAGTTTTTGATTACGCAGCACTGTTAAGGTCGCCTATATGAAAATAGTGTAAATTTATAATTAAAAAAAGGTACATTTACCAACACTCCTATATGACAGTAATACAATCCATAAGATTATGGAAAGCATTTCATCAAATTCGGCATATTCTACAGTTTCAGTAATGACGCAAGTATTTACCTTGTCACGTGTCTATCACGTGGTATTCATATTTATATCCGTTTAATTGGGTCACCAACAAATTTCAGTTTCGCAAGGGCATACCCTTCCTCTACCAAGATTTAAATTATATGAATAACAACATCAGAACGGCCTTAACTCGAAAATTGCTGCTGATTTATATGCTTTATAACATTTGTATCATAAAACTTGCGAAGTTTATACATACATACTACTGCATGCAGGGTAGTCCCGTGTTCCTCGTACAATTCTTTCTTTCAGACAGAGAATCAAATAATCCAGCAGCACTTTTCAAAAAGACCTTGGCTTTTTCTTCCTAATGTAAAAATATCATATATATCCATAAAGGGTATGCCCTTGCGAAAACGCGTTCAAATGTAATGCCTGCGTTTACTCTGTTGTATGTCGACTTTCAAACGCAGTGGTGATTGCGACTTTTTCTATGGGCAGATAACTCGTTTTAGACTCAACAAAGCGGCAAAAAATGAAAAATAAGAATTTTCTTCCAAATTCTTCAAAATCTTGCAAACTAACTCGATTGATTCATTAAAACACACCAAGAAAACTTTGTTCAAACCTTTTGTTTTATTTTCAGATTCCACGATTCCTCTCATCATATAATAACAACAAAACAAGGGCATGCTGCAGCTGAACTTTATTTTTAGAACTGTCACAGAGCAAGCACCAAGACAGAGGAATGTTTTTTGTACATGTTCATTACAAAAATAAAATTTCCTATGTTTTAATAAAGTTGTTAATTTTATTACTATACAATGAACTCTTTAATGAAATAGGAAAAATAAAGGGCGTTGTGACTGTTATGTACATATCATAGTATGTATCCCCCCTCTCAGCCACTCAAGAATTACATGTATTAAATAACATATTTTTTAAAAAATAAATTAAAGAATAGAAATATTAAAATTAATTATAAGAAGAAAAGCACAATATGAACTTGAAATGATACATGTTAGAGAGCTGAGAGCATACATGGAAAACAAGTCTTTCTGTACCTTTTTTAAAAAAATGGCTTTTGAGAGTTCAATGCAAGACATAATTGAAAGAAAAAATATATACATAAAATTTTCTACACATTTTCTTCAATTTCCAATGAAAAAACATCTTAAATTCTTTTTACAAAAATTATCAAAAAAACATTTCACCTTCAAAAAAATGTTTTGATCAATCATTTACACTTCAAATAATCTAAAATAATTTTTATGACATTTATTATATTTTTAAAAAAATTATTATAATAATTTAATATCCCGCAGAGAATAAATTTCTGTGATCTGTGATGGCTTCTGTACTTTGTTAACCTTGAAAAAAAACCTACTTATTATGCTGATATTAGATAAAAATGAATTTTTGTAATTACGCAAAAGTCATTATTGCAAGAAATTCAAAGGATACAAAGTCTCTAGAATGGTGGAATTCAAAAGAAAAAAATTCTACAGCTGCAGAGCCAAGCCTCACCAGATTCAGCAATACTGTTTCGGTGTCCAACAGGTACAGTTTTTATTTGAAAATCATGCACAATTACCCTAAAATGTACATAGGACCCCAAGCCTTTGCAACAAATCTATGTAGAGTGCAAAATTATATAACCAACAGTAAATACTGGAAAACTGGCAACAGGCAAGGTCAAAAGAGCGAATTTCTCAAAAACTTCTCGCTCCAGTCATGGTATGAATTACCAGAAAGTGAAAAACAGAAGCACTCTTTGCAGAACTGTGACAGGTGTGAAACACAAGACCCCAATATTTCAGCAATGCACACATCTGTCACATCTACAACTGAAAAAATCATTTCCAAAGCTTCCGAACTTGCAGAAGAAATTAAGAATTTGAATTGTCAGAGACTTGTAGATGGTCCTGAACAAATTGTCAAAATTCTAGAACCAATAATGGAAAATACATTCAACAAGAGCTTAAAAAATACAGTGTCTATGCATTACAACTTAACAGACAAAATTTCAAGTTGTGAAAAACAAAAGCAAAAAATCAAGAATTCTAAACAGAGCAATGACTTAATTTGTCAAAAGATCTCATACAACGAAAATGAAATTCAGACATTTCTGTCATCAGGCGAGTCATTTAGCCACAGAGATAGGGCAAGATTGGCAACATATTTTGAAACGCCGCAGTCTGCAAAAATGAGAACAGAAAAGTGTATCAAAAAAATTACTTCTGGGGTCAAAAAGCCAAGAAAACATGTGGGAAAAATTAACAATTACACCTATAACAAAGAAGGCTTCAAAAAGTACATAACAAACTTGCAAGCAGGATCAAAAGTCAGTTGGAGAAATTTAGGTATAAAGTTTAACGTAAGAAACAAAGCCGGACAGAGGCCATGTAATGCTGGACAGGTACTTCTTGAGATAGCAAAATCATTAGGGATCAATGTTACAAAATTCAACACAGAACATAGAATGAGTGGAAGAGACTACATCCAGAGAGTAAGGAGAGCAAGGCACAAACTCATGTCCAAAAAGATCAGCATTCCTACCCCCCAGCCAACAAGAAAACTCCACACAGAGATAAGACGACGCCTTGCGAATGGTGAGCTTTATGCCGGGGAGAATATTGCTCCAAAAACATTTAGAAGAAACAAAATCTCCTGCAATGGTGAGCTGGAAGAATCAGAAGTTACTGTTCATGGAAAAATGATCCCACTTCAAAAACTAAGACAGCAAATGAACAAGGACCAAGAGCAATATCTGAAATTAAAAAGTGATGAGGAATATGCTAATCTGACTAATGAGGCAATTCAGCAGAGGTTTCATGAATTGAAAATGAAAGTTCCATCAGTAAATCCCCTTCAGATCCTCAAGAAGATAGAAAGAACTAGACATCTCAAAGTGTGGCATGACCACTCGGACATATTGAACCACAGCTACGTAAGTTTCATGATTTCCACTTTATACGACCCAGTGCTTTTTCTAACAAATGAGGAGTACAGGCAGAAATACCCAGAGAGGCCTCCAGTCGACGTGCAGTCAGCAATTGAGAGACCTTACCTTTATATACTTGGCCAGTCAAAATCTAGCGATGTGGACCAGCTGTCATACACCACCACAAGACTTGAAGATCTTCAGCACTTGTCCCTACCAACGTCTCACAGAGGGATAGAACTACACGACAAGTTGCGAGTTTTCAGTGGCGATGGGCCTGCTCGCCAATTCGAAGCCGGGCAACAGCGTGGGGGTAACTTTAGCTCTTTGTGTGGCATTCACGTCAAGGAACATCCAAACCTAGAATGCGCTTTCCAGTTCAACCCACCATCTCTTACAGATAGAGTTAAGGTATTCAGATCAGGAATATTCTGGAAAAACTTCACAGAAAAAAATATATCACCTCTCACCAATCTGAAGAAAGACGACTTAATTGATGAACTGGAGGAACGAGGGGTCGACACCTATGGTAAAACAAAGGTAGAAATGCAGGAAAAGTTAACAAACATCCTACATGGTATTCAAAGGCCTCCTGCACTTTTATGTCACGATTCCTCTGTACCAATACTATCCGACTATGAAATCCCCCCCTGTGAACCACTACATGACCTGACAAATATTGTTCAAAACTTAATTACTGAACTACCAGTACATATTGAAAATAAGAAGACCCAGTCAGAATTTGAAGAATTTTCAAGTATAACAGTGGGAGATAAAAACCAATTGAA
The DNA here is from genome assembly GCA_003671525.1 of Saccostrea glomerata. NCBI lineage: Eukaryota > Metazoa > Mollusca > Bivalvia > Ostreida > Ostreidae > Saccostrea > Saccostrea glomerata. Next base: position 185,347 of record PRKT01000869.1, on the reverse strand, counting down.
AGGCTCAGATGCCCGGCTTTATGCTGTGAAATTAGCCAAATTTGCAAACCAAAAGTTTAGAGAGAAAAAAATTTCAATGGAGATTCTTCAACTTTGTACTTCATTAGTAGAGGTAATTTCAATATGCTACAGCAACTGCAGTCAGAGAACACCAAGACAGATTCTGCGGCTTTACAATCAGTCTTTCCTCTTCAGCTTGCTTTGTAAGAAAATCATTGGGAATCCTCAGAAAATGACGAGCAGGAAATTCTATGGGTGTCATTTCCATTGCATGACTGTTCATGCTCCCCAGACTTATAGAATATTCTGCCTACGCTCGTTAGTCCCAGAGCAAGAGGAACGTTCATTTGGAGATTTAAGGAGGATCTCCTTGAATACATCCAACAGACAATGTGGAAGAGTTATCGAAAACGCAATCGTAAGGTTCAACGCTCAACAGCAGATTGACAGTGGAGGTAGCTACAGAAAACAAGAAACAATTATAAGTCAGCAGGCAAAATTACTACCGAAATCCGAAGACAGCAGATTTCCAGTTCAACTATTGCAGAATCGGCCAAACTTATTCCAATGCCATTGCCAAAGAATTGCTGATTTTCTAGAAGAGGGCCAAAACATCTGGTGGTCGTTGGAGAAGGAAAGTGTTGTATTCCATGATGGCCCATCACGACCTGAGCAACACTTTAACTCCATCCAGCACTTTCGCTCTGCTTCGACTCAAGACTCCATCACTCTTCTAGAGAACTCCTGGGTACAATGTGTTAAAGACTTCCAGTCTGGGAAAATCCAACTCCCTCTACTAAAACTAAAGATATACAACGGAAATGCCACTACCATTGTTAGAAATCAAAGTAAGTTCTAAAGCAAAAAAATTCTTAAACTTAACAAAAATCATAAGATCTTCTGCATATGTCTGATGTACAGAATACATAATATTACCGCATTGTAATTTCAGAACTGCTGCAGCCAACCCAGATCACAGATGATTCTGATTTACATTTTGAACAAGGTAAAAACTAAAAAGTGTTTTTTTTAAATTTGTGTTTTGGAAACTGGTACCCTGTAGTTCCACTTGATGGTGATGATCATGGGGAAACTAGTGAACAGGACACTGGTAAGTGGTAGCAATGTGCAGAAGCTGGAAGGGAACACTGCTCTCAACCAGGATCATGACAGAGGCACAGATGTATAACCTACAATATGTTACGATGATGATTAAACTAGAAACAGGACATATGCATAAATAATAAGAGGCCCATGGGCCACATCGCTCACCAGAGCACATTGTTGGAAGAAACAGACATCAGTTCAGTATAAAATATGGGGGGGGCTAATTCTTATTTTGCCCTTACCCGATATTTCTTTTGTGTGTATTCAATGTCGAACTCCTTTGCTAGTTTCTGAATGCACTTCTTTCCCAATGCTTTGCATTTTATACCCCTTGATTTGGCTAGTCTATTCCACGGGTTGTCAGGTCATTCCATTATTTGAAGTCTTCATTATGTTTTACTCAAATGCAACTAAACAATTTAACAGAAAGTGCAAATATTTCTAAGAGTAACTTTAGCCCCCAATATTTTGACCCTGTCCTACCCCCAGGGGTTATGATTTTATGTAAAAAAAAAAATTAATCTACATATCTAAAAGATGCTTCTACTTAAGTATGAATAATTATGGCTTTGCTGTTCTTGAGAAAATTTTAAAAGAAATTTCCCTTAAAACTCTAACACCCTCCTGTGGCAGCTAAGTATGTAATGAAGTTTTTACTTAAGTTCCATTTTTTTTTACTTGTCCAGTGATCTTTAAAACATTGTCACCAAATTTCTCATTTTCTTCTTCATCTCCCATTGAAAGAAAGCATGACATTTCCTATCAATGAACTTAAATTCCCTCCACCCGAAAATGCAAGTTCGGTTGAAATTGGCCCTATTGTTCTTGAGAAGTTGAATATAAAAGTTTACATATGACATATGGACGCTAGGCACTCTTTGATCAGAATAGTTCACTCCAGTCTTTAACTTAGGTGAGCTAAAAAGGCACTCATTTAATAAAAGTTCTTAAAATTTCATTATTATTCTCATATGGCAACTGTATTCTTTACTGATCAGATCACATCCATAATGAATTTGAACAGTGCATCTTTATGTTCAATGTGCATTTTTGTAGATTGGATGTGAAGAAATTTATTATATTTATATATATCTTTTGATTTTAATTTACTTCCTGAAGGTTCATGTGCTTTGCCAGAAGATGGTGTTGATTCAGGGAAAGATACTTCTGGTGAGCAACAGGCAACAGGCAATGATGGTGTTGATTCAGGGGAAGATAAATCCGCCCAGAGACAGGCTCCAGGTAAATCCTGTAACAAGTAGATTGAGAGTGAATATTTACGTTGCGTTATTTTAAGAGTCGCATAGATTCTTCTTATTTTAACTTTATTTTTTGTTTTTAATGTTTTTATTTAATGTCTGTTGATAAGATTGTTCTTGAACAAAAAAATAAAAAATGTCCATGATTCAATTTCAATTTACATGTGTAAAGTATGAATTTAAGAAATTAAACTTGTATTTGTATTTGATTTACAGCAACTTCATATGATGCTTTGCAAGATGGTGATGACCATTCAGGGGAAGATAACTCCGCCCAGCAACAGGCTCCAGGTGATGATGACTATTCAGGGGAAGATAACTCCGCCCAGCGGCAGGCTCCAGGTGATGACAATTCAGGGGAAGATAATTCCGCCAAGCGACAGGCCTCAGGTACATTCTAAAACAAGCATATCAATAATTAATCTACTCTTAACAAATAAAACAAAATGTAATAAGCGTTACCTTCAACATTACTTTTTTGAACTTCTGTTAAATCGGTTGAATAAAAAAATATCATATCTGTGTTTGATAATGATCTTGGACAAGAAAATAATTATGTCCTTTTCTTCAATTTAGATATACATGTTATTGTTATGTGTATAGTATGAATTTAAGAAATTTAACTTGTATTCCTTGTAAATAAATTACAGCAACTTCATATGATGCTTTGCAAGATGGTGATGACCATTCAGGGGAAGATAACTCTGCCCAGCGACAGGCTCCAGGTGATGACAATTCAAGGGAAGATAACTCCGCCCAGCGACAGGCTCCAGGTGATGACAATTCAGGGGAAGATAACTCCGCCCAGCGACAGGCCTCAGGTACATTCTAAAATAAACAGGAGAAGAATAAGATTGCTTATTTAAATGAAGAAACCACCTTTTTTTATTTATTTTCATAACTTATTTCTACAGCAATTCTTTTCAGAAATTATTATCTTATTCACTTTAAAAGGTCCACCTGATTGTTGGCTAGTACAAAGGAAAGTTGATAATTTGGGTAAAGAACAGACAAGAGAATTCACTCTCCTCCAGCAGCAATCCACAGGCAATAATGATCTTTTTCTTAAATACTAGTAGTTATATTTGAAAGATTGCTTGGTGATAAATACATGTATTTTGTGGATAATACTTCCCACAAGACAAGTTTATGCTTTATTTATGGATAGTAGCTAAATCTATAGCACTTTCGGTTTTTACACAAACCATCATGTCGAAATTGAAATTTACTGAAATTCCAATTTTTGAAAATTCTTCCCATAAGAAATAAATGATATTCAGCAAACTTGTATATGTCAGTGAGGTGTAAAATTTTATCAATGTTTTCCCACTAGCTACTGCAAAAACAGATCCCCCACCCTATTTTTTTGACAAGGCTTTCTAACTCATACTGTATATATACATTAAAACTTATCATAGATCTACAACTAGTCTCGCGCCCTGACTAGCAGAGCACATCTGCTTAGAAAATACTTCACAATAACATTCAAACGGACATGGGTCTTGAGATTTTTAAGTAAAATATTGTATATATTAAATTTATATACCTGATTTCCCTATGATTGTGTCAAGTCCCAAAGTTTGGTATGTTAACATTAACAGTCATCAATATATTTTGGATAGTTTCACAGGGTAAATCTCAAAGATTTGTCAAAATGAAAATTTATGAGATAAATGGAAAATTTATAATTGTGTGATTTAATATTTCCTTTATCCAACTCATTGAAATGTTACTAATCCTATTAACACAATTTCGGAATTCCATATTAGACAAGTTTTACTTACTCTTCAGTCTAATCATTCAAATTCCTTCCTGTATGTAGGGTTACGTAACAACTTGGTTGCAGATACTGATATGAGACAGTCAAAGGAGACCAATCATTTAAAGCGACGGCTCACAGGCAAAACCTACAAAAATATTCAGAATATAAATTTAATAAAATAAGAGCTAATGTGCCTTAATTCTCAAATTATCAAAATAAAATTGCAATTAATGTTCTTAAAAAATGCACAGTTACAAATTAGATTTTTTCTGATGATATTTTAGACATATTTTTTTCTATCAACTTTCTGTAGGCTTACAGAATGATGGTGAAGAGGACGGGCAGATGTATGTAGATTCAGGTAATTCTTTTCCTTTGATGAAATGCACAGGTTTCACCTACAATAACCAATCTTTTTATGAAATCATTTTCAGAAAAATAAATCAGTTTTGGCTGTATACTTTATCAGATTTTATTCAATGCTATAAACATTAACCTAATTTTATACAGATCATGCCGCTAAATTGGATGGAACACTTCAAAGTGAATCTTCACAGTATGTTCATCTACAGAAGCAATCCAAAGGTACTTTGTTTTTACAAACAATAACAAGGCACATCAGTTTATAAACAGACTCAACTTACAGTATCAAAATTGAAAAGTTAAATGCAAATTATCTGAGTAGATTATATAATCTTCATTTAGTGTTAAGTTACACAAAATGAAACAAATTCTAATCTTTATCAACAACCCTGAGCTGGGTGAGATCTATGTAAACAATATTGATGGCCATGAACAGTTATCTGGGTGTTGTTTTGACAAATTGAAGTCATTATCAAAATATCAAATGGATTCCTATAGAAAATATTTCTATGAGGGTCAGCAGGAACCTCAGTAACGAAAAATATTTTACTCCCACTTTTGCAAGTAAATGCAAGAAAAAATAAATTATAAAAATAATAATGAAAGTCATAGTCAATATTCATGATGATTAATAAATTCCACTTACATTTCCTCAGAAAAATGCAGCGTCATTGGCAATGCACATGGCAGATCAAAAACCTGTAAAAGGCAACTGTTTAGTGAAAATGCACATGACAGAGGTATGCATCAATAAATATTTAGCACAAAACCCAAACATAAATTTCCCTGTCAGGTCAATTAATACTTTGCATTTTACTTGAAACAAAATTTTAACTTTTGTACTTGAAGTTTCTGCCACCTGATCATGCTGTCAAATTATCCATAATTCATTTATTTACCAACCTTGATTTCCATTTACTATGAAAATCTAGAAAAAGAGTCCACACCAAGGAAGATATGTAGTCTTCTGCAGGAAGATCCCACAGTTGCAGACTATTTAAAGTACAGAAGGCTTCTCAAGACCAGGCCAAATGACCGTGTACTAATTCAATCCTATGACACTGCCTTGGCGAAAGTGCAAACTTCAGTCAGCAAACGGCACACAGAACTGAAGAAAAGCAACAGGCCATGTGATGCCATTTTGATTGAAAATGCGGAAAATCTCATGAGGCACTGGGGGATGTATTTCTTCTGAAAAAAAAAGACCCATGGGCATTGCTCAATCTTCATGAAAATAGTAATAAAAGAAGAAAACAATTATTACCATATTTATTGACTTAATAAATTATTAAAGTGAAGTGAACCGTGTTAGTATTTAATGTATAGCACTCATTTTCATGAAAATCTGATGAGGCAGAGTGGTGGCAAGGGCTCTAGAATTATGCTTTTCCGTTGCCCAGGGCAAGTGAAATCTAAAGATAATTTCATGATTAACTTACCTGAACTGGACAGTATTAAATTTCAGTCTGAGCTAGCAAAACTTTTTAAGTTTTATAATTAAAATAAATGCATGTAACTTTCAGAATCTGTATAGAGCTTCTACATTTTGTTTATTTTATCTCTGAAAAGACTCATCACCGGTAGTGAGTGATATCTGTATAATACAAAAACCGATCCTGAAAGATTCCAATATTACGGAAATGACTTTAAAACAAAAACGTTGACATTTAACTTCATGTATGGTTGGCCACCAAAAAATGATTGCTTCAGTCTGAGTTACACTGTGGTTATTTTATTTATCAATCATTAATCTATTATTAAAAAATACTTAGATGTATTACATTATGTATACAACAGAGGCCTGTTCTTTTATTAGAATAGAAATTTTGAGGCTGGAAGCACTACTGTAGGTGAAAAAATAAAAATTATACAAATTCTAAGCACCAATTTCTGATAAATAATAGTTAGAATTATTGAGATATATATACAAATAAAAAATTATATAGCAGTTGTACTATATCTAGTTTAACGGCTCATTATAATGAAATCAGTAATGCCTAAAAACTACAAGAGCCTGGAGAAGTATTTATGATAAAATTTACACCATACTGCGCTTTGACAAAATATGAGGTATGATAATACTCTAGATAAGAAAGGATATCTTAACAACAACTTAAAGATGAGACTCTGCTAAGGTTAACTGTTGATTCACCCAGACACATGTAAACATGAGTCAACATGTTTTTACGCTATGTACAATAAAAGATCATGAGATTATGAAGGACTACCTGCATGCTTTCACATCAATCAGCTGATGTCTGCATAATTTTTATTATTTAACATACATTGTGACATCAGACAATTATTTTGCAAATAACTATATTTTATTGAACATGAGCTTGCATATCTCAATTTTATCTTATATCAAATTTCGTGATAAGCAACATCGACAAAAAAAACAGCTTCACAGGAATTCGCATTCGACAAATTTTCCCACGCTTTGACTTGTTGCTTTTTTTCACACCTACAGCTTTCAGTTGATAAATACCAATTAAAAAAGTGAAGTTGCATTAATTTCTTACTTTATTATTCAGCATATTCCATCTTTCATATCTTAGGTTACGTGCAAAGTCCATCATCAACCGCTCGCACCTGTTTCCAGCAGCCATGAAGGAAAGTCACGAGGTGGCAAGATTTCAAGCGCCGGAAGTACGCCGAGTGACAAGCATACGATGCATATAAATTCCAAATATATTGAATATTTCCCATATCATGCCAAAATATTGTTACAGAAAAAAATATTTTAAAGTGTTTGAGTTTATCTATGCTTAATAATAATTAAATTCCTTGTCTTTACGAAGTTTTCCGAAAATCTACGTCATCTCATGAATAATGGGCGGAGCAAATGTCACAAAATAAGCCCCGCCTCCCTATAGATGTACTTAACAGTGCTGCGTAACTTTTTCAAAGTGTCAAAGGCTTCGATAAAGTTTTTCGAAGTGTTAAAGTATCCATGTTTTCGATAAAGATTTTTGAAGTATCAAAGTTTTCGATAAAGTTTTTCAAAGTGTCAAAGTTTTCGATAAAGTTTTTCAAAGTGTCAAAGTTATCATCAAAGTTTTTCAAAGCGTCAAAGTTTTCGCCAAACATTTTCAAAGTGTCAAAGTTTTCGCCAAAGTTTTTCAAAGTGTCAAAGTTTTCGCTAAAGTTTTTCAAAGTGTCAAAGTTTTTGCTAAATTTTTTCAAAGTGTCAAAGTTTTTGCCAAAGTTTTTCAAAGTGTCAAAGTTTTCATCAAAGTTTTTCAAAATGTCAAAGTTTTGTCAAAGTTATCAAAGTGTCAAAGTTATAACTATAGTTAACTTTAGTAAACTATAGTTAACTATAGTATTTTTTTGTTAGGGCGCCCTCCGTGGTGTTGATGTCCTCAGTTGTACTCGTGTTAGGGGAACTGGATGTCGTGAACTTTTCAGTCGTATGGTCATTAGATCTAGTTGAGTGTATGCGGGAACTGTATAATGTTGACTGAGGGTGTAATCATGATATAACAGAAGAGGGTTTAATTGTCTTTCTCTGATGATATGTGGCGGTGTGGGGGGTGAAAGAAGTGGTGATTGAATATGTGTGTGGGTATGTCGTCAATAATTCCGGGGTTTATGAATGCATTGCTGGGTGGGTCGTCATCTTTTGGTTTGTAAATGTCAATGGCGAGGACGAGGGGTTTGATAGGTCGGATGACGTCACAGTATTTGAAGACTGCATACGAGTTGAAGAGACATAGTAATCTGGAGAAATGGTGTATTCACGAATGTCAGTATCTAAAGTTAATAAAACAACAATCTGAAATCATCTCAATTCTTATAAATAGTTGAGTCACAAAGTTTCAACGCAAAACGTAACACATTTAAAAAAAACAAACAAACAAACTTTACGCGTAAAAACATTTTTTTAGATCAACAAATTAAAAAGAAAATCAAGTTAAATATTAGGGGGGGGGGGGG
>PRKT01000869.1:65754-173692 GCA_003671525.1 Saccostrea glomerata | reverse complement strand
GGGGGGTAAACAACAACTATAAGGTATGTTTTGTTGTGGAACCAGTGAAAGATTATGCTATGAATACACGGTTCGTAATATTTTGAGATTGTAGCTTGAAAAACAAGGAGAAATACATGTAAACCGATAAACAGCGCAAAAAATATACAGTTATTTCAATGGGTGGTACTGTAGCTTTCCGTTCTATCAAATTATTTTTTAGGGGGGGAGCTATAGATCTGCAGCTAAAAATTCCTATGAGAGGTTTCAATTTGTTTCTGCGATAAATCAATTTTTTGACAATGGCATATACTTACAGTAATTCATCAAAATTACCAAGACAACCAGGAGACTCGCCATTGTCATCACACACATATCTATTCAAATTCTATTACTATGAGAGAAAATCTTTATACGGAACAAAAATAATTCCAATACCCTGAAAAAATGTTACCTTAGGCAATTCGCTGTTTAGGGTACAAGGCGATAAGTTAATTCTTATATACAGTAAGGAAGGATATGAAGATACGCGAACAGTATTCAATCTCAAAGTCCAGAAAACATTAAGCAATGAGCTCACTATATAATTCCCCCTCCTCCCATATTAATATCATGGCAGTAACTATGTTTTGCTCTGGAAAATCTAGAATGTGTTATTGAATTTGTTTAATTATTGTACATTGTATTTTTCAGTATCCACTTGCTCTTCGTTAATTTACGTTTGGCCATAATGGATTGATTGATTGATTGTATATTGTTTAACGTCCCTCTTGAGATTTTTTCACTCATATGGAGACGTCACCGTATGCCGGTGAAAGGCTTCAAATTTAGACCTATACTCGGCACTCAGGGCCATTTGGCAGTGAGGGTTCTTTATCGTGCCAGCGCCTATCGTGACACGGGACCTACGTTTTAAGGTCATTTCCGAGAGACCCGTGACTTTCACTTCTAGTGCCGAGCGCTTGACGAAGGAACAGTCACTACCTTTATTTACGCTCTACCACTAGGCTACCGTGACCGGTGGCCATAATGGAGTCTTCAACTGGAAGGATCTATTTGCTAAATTTAAAGATAGGTTCTGTCCGGAGGACGATTTTATTAATTAACCAATCATACCCAGGGGTTTTCTTCTTCTGTTTAAACACCCTCTATCGGTGGTAAGCTAGCGCCACCTAATAACGTCATTATCATCGAATCAAATTGCTGGCTGTACTTTTTTTTTTTAAATCCGACCACTGTTTCCTCCAATCAAATCACTTTATTCATCTATTTCAATCCATGTTTTGGCCAGTACGCATCACTTTCTTAGAAATTCCTTCGCAGCAGAATACACGTCGTTTAACACTATAATTTTATCTTGTAAAAAAAATTGTGTGTGTTCCGTGTGACTTTCTACGGCCGATCAAGTATATGTTTTAATCGTGCCATCGTGACTTATCATGGACGCCGTGACTGCCTGGGTCGTACAGGTCGACGTGGGACATTCTCTACGTTTATGAGGCCATGCGTGTCTACGCCATATTAGTAACTGTGATTTCGACATTGCCAAAGCCTTATCTAACACTGTGCCAGACTGCTCCGCAATGTGCAACGGATGTATTTTCTGCGACCCCGACGACATTATTCCCTTGCCTGTATTCCGAGGCATCCCAGGAGTGCATAAGTTAACCCATTAACTGTGATTATTACGTTTTTGCTGTGAATTCATATGATTATTATTTACCAATGACGTCACGATCAGCGAAGAAGCTCTCCGTGAGTGGGCCACGGCCAAAAAGTGTAGAGTAGGACTACCGACAACCTCATGAATATCGGTTACGATAGCATGGAGGCCCTATCTCTACTAACAGAAGAAGACTTTATGCAAAGCGGGATTCCGGTAGGCCAGAAGAATTTGGTCTTACGCTGTGTTAAAAACACTTTCCCACTTGGACCCGAGGCCAAGAGGAACCAATCCTGTTAAACTCCTTGTATTCCATGCGCACCAGGACAGTCCGCGATGGATAAATTAGCCTTCTGGCATCAATGTGTGATCAATCATGGGACAACTTTATCCGAAACGTTCTCGGACAGTTGTCGTACGCGCAACAGCCCGGACATCAACCCCCGTCTTATGGTGGAAGTGGAGTGCAAGCCTTGGAAAATACAGGTACGATTTCTTGCAAGACCCCCAAATTTAATTAAAATATATCTCAAACCCATCTGCAGATTATAGCTTAAATAAATTAGACATTACAGAATTTTCTAATTCGACAGCAATTTTCCAAACGGATAGAATCCTTTTTGATTACGATGATGGGAAATTAATTTTATAAGTCGATCATCAAAACCTAAGCTCTAGTCCCTATCCATCTCACAATGGTCTGTGGCTAACCTACCAATTCTACACAAATCGTTACAGGATAATTCCTTATCCCAAAGTCAAATTCTCGATTATCTTTCGTGCACCACAAGATTGTATCAACTCTTCCCTTTTCATGACGTAAAGTCCTACTTCTATGATAGGGAATCCAGAAAGCTCCAACATCAACACTCGTTTAGATGGGACACTAACACTCCCACCTTCAAACAGTCTTTTTCAGACCAAAAATTGCCCCTTCCCCTCAGTATGCCCATCAAACCAAACAATACCCAATATCCCACGTAGGGCCTCCCATAAATCACAGGGGATCGAGATTTTCCGGCGATTCAATGCTAAACGCAGCTGCACTGTGCAGCAAAGTATGCTTATACGTGTTCTGTACCGGGCTGTTCTGACAAGCACCCTGCTTCAGAGGATGCCGTATCAAAACACGTGTAAGCAATCCCTCGGGTTTGATCCTCTCTGCCTGGGAAGAGCTTTCCCAAGACCCCGATTAACATTTTTTATTGAAAATTAAAAATGTTTTGACATCATCGACCCAACCTTATTCCCTAAAATGAAATGGAAAATCGCCCTTCCTCTCTTAATTCGGACCTTTTTGACAAAGCTACAGACCAAATTCCTAACGAAATTGCTGAAGGTAACTATATTCTTGCACCGTCTCCCCCCATTATTATTAGCCCCTTAGGAAGTATTCCAAAGAAGGACGGGGGAGGGTTACATATATTTCATGACCGTAGCCGATCTAAGGGACAGAGAAGAAATGAACACCGCCTTTGGAGGCCTTGCAGGCGAATCGGCTGACGAATGTCTCCAGATGGTTGGCGGGAGACAAGATGGTGATCTGAGAAAGCGGTTACATTTAACAATCTTGTATGCAAATGAGGTCGGTCAACCAGATGGCCAGGATTTAGAGAGAGAGAAATCGTTAAATGAATATGATTGTTAAAAATCAAGAGTTAAAGTACGACCTACTGAAATGAAATAGAAAGTTTTTATGAATGTAATTCAAAGACCAGTTCGCTAATGTGCGTAGGATACCAAGTAGTTACATGTAAACTGGTGTGATGAAGATTCGGAAGAAGACGAGATTTTAGTGGTTAAAAATGAACGTATGATTACAGTAACATTCCTATTTGCAGGGCTCTACGGGGTATTCCATTGAATTGCTTGATATAGACGAAAGGCTAAATATCTTGAAGTTTCATGGAAAGCAGTCGACACAAGCAAAGGAACGCAAATGTTTAGAAGTTCGCTTTAAAAGTTTTCTCTCAGCATTACTACATACACCAATGGTTATGCCCAAAGATATTTGTAGGTTTTTAGTATGGAGTGATAAGTTCGGTGAATCTCAAATTCATGGAACGTCTTGTGCACACATCGGGAAATCAGTGTAATAAATGCGGCTGTATTATAAGATTACCTGCGGGAACATTGCATGGCTTGATTCAAAATTTTTCTGAAATTTTGAGTATGTACGGTAGAGATCGTTCATTGGATATAGCGACAGCCACGGGGAATCCATGCCCATCTCCAGAAGTTCAATGTTATGAGAAATCCTGTAAACAGGAGCAAGCGAAATCCCGCATTTTACCAAAGCAAGCAAAACCTGTATTTCCGGGAAAACTGCAAAAGATATCCACATACATGGGCAATGAATTCTCTCGTCATGATTTATAATTGAGAGAAAAGTATTGCCTTGTGAGAGACCCAGCTGTATTTAACATGTAATTTTTCGCTGGCGATAGGGCAAGTGATATTTTTAACACCCTGTCAAAAAAAGTCAAGGCATTGCCCGATTCGTCGGGGTTCGTGTTTAACCACACGTATGGGAAAACATTTCGAGGAAATGAAAAGTGTAATACTTTTGGTATTAAAAGATCTAAAGACGAAGTAATAGGTCCTGTTTTGGGTCTCGAGCGTTATTATAAATGGACAACTGATTATGGGATAAATATAAGATTAGGTCATTTTTAAACCAGTTACTGAGAAAGGTAGAGTTCTGAATGAAAAGTTGTGATATGAAAGATTTAAATGCTATTTAGTTACGTTAGGAATATATGAGGGTGAGATCCCACACAGTTGAAGCAGTTGTATATGGCCTCATTTGCACTGCAACAAGTTTGTAAGATTTCCCGGTACACTGCTTGAAACGTGAAAAATACCCAGCGTCTGCATCACACAAGTAGCCCTTAATCCCATACTTCCTGGGTTGGTTTGGATTGTAAACGCGATCCTCGCCACGGTTCCATCCCCATAAAATATCAAAGCTATGAAGAAAGAAGGTCTACAATGTAGCTCAAATCCCGATGTGCTTGTGAAAGAAATACAGGGTCTTGTAGCGTTTTTCACAAAAAATCTTATGACTAGGACCAAATTTCCCAATTCCTTTCTACACATCTAAATTACAGTAAGCCACGAAAAATCTGATATTTCTATAACGTAACAGTTTATGGTGAATTATTAAGATATTACAAATTTCTCTAATAAACAAAGGATTTACAGTGATGTCAAATTTTAATCTTAGTCGTAGGAATTTTTATGAAAAGGGCTACAGATGTGTTACAACAAAAGCTTTCAGAGGCATGTGTGAATCGTGATGTTAAGTACAGAATCTGGAAAAAAAGTGCCTGATGGTGAGAAACTGCGATGGAAGGAAGTTGAGGAAGAGGTCACAAAAGAACGATTTGAAGAAATAGTTGTTCATGACTATGAAAACTTCTCCAATCACGTATCAAGAGTGAAAAACCAGTACAATGAGCTTAGAAAACTAAGACAAAATTTACCAAACAAAGACATTTTAGTTTGGACAGATTTCACAGAAAATTATTCTTGTTCATCCATAGAGGAAGTGCAGAGTGCATATTGGAATGCCCAGATGGTTTCATTACATACCATGGTGGTTTATTTTCCGGTCATACGTCAATAGCAAAGCCACTAGATAATAGGATTTGACCTACGACGAACCTTTACTAGTTGTAATGTTTTCGTGTTCCTTTTCATTACCAATTGAAAGTTTTAGCTATATGATAAACGTGATGACTTTAACTTTTCTATCGTCAACTTCCCTTACTTATGCAGCAATATACCTTCATCACCTGCATACGGAGTATTTATATCTCAGTTGATTCGATACGCAAGAGCATGCTCTACGTATGAACAATTTCTTAAACGAGGTAAATTATTGACAAGCAAGTTGATGAAACAAGAATATCAACAGTCTCGTTTAAAGTCATCATTTCGTAAATTCTATGGTCGATACAATGACCTTGTCAGCAAATACAATTTATCATTGAATGAAATGCTGACTGACGTTTTTCATACCAATGGTTAGTCCATTATTTATACACTGAATTGACCACGGATTTTTCCGTTATTTTCTGATTATGACAACAAGCACACGGCGGGTGTGACTGGTCGGCAGGGGATGCTCACTCCTCCATGGCACCTGATCCCACCTCTGATGTTTCGGAGGTCCGTGTTTGCTGTGCTCTTATTTTGTATATTTGTTTAATGGACGTTGAGATTGAATACTGTTCGTTATTTCCATATCCTTCTTCCTTCTTACAATTGTTATATTCCTAAACATGTGTTCCGTGACGGACACATTTTTCCGACAAGTCTCATGTTATTTGTGTAAATATATATATACATATGCAATAGTCATACCTATCTGCATCTACTGGCTTCATAATTCGTCACTTTTATAGTAGAGATATCCAGATTGTCAATGCTATAAGCTTAGAAATGGCATATTTTTACGGACTTTGCCTCATTCCATGGTTACCGGGTATTGTTTTGTTAAAGTTTTGTTCTGAGTTCAAATTAATGTTCCAAAACACAGCTGTCTTGTCAGCTCCCTAGCAACTTATTTTAATTTGAGATACAAAATGCTGATGTATGAATTGAAAGAGCAATTCATGGATCCGAAAATTCCATCTAAGTTCCGTAACAAAAAGGGTATCATTATTAGGTCATTTGCATACTTTTATTAAGTTCACACCAGATAATATAGTATTTTATCCAGAAGTTCTGTGATACAGCTCTTAAAATTGCATCAATTTAAGCTATGTTTGACCATATTAATCAATAATGAAATTAAACATGAGCAAATACTAGTATGTATGTTCAAATCAGTCCTTGACGTATACAATTTTGGTACATTTGTTAACAACCTGTACAATCTTGTATACTTTTATGCACGCAGCTGAGTCTCTTCTTCAATACGACACACATTAATATTGTATTTGACGTTCAATTATTGAGTACACTATTGCTTTCACATTGTACTTAACACATCTATGCTCCGAAACAAGTGTTTTTACACAACAACTAAGATAAATGATGAAATTAAAATGGTGATAATGGTGCAGGTCAAATTTTCGGAAATATCTCTTCTAATATCAATATCACTAAAGAAACTGAAAAGGTTCAAAAAAATTTGTCTGACTCAAAATTGGCTCCAATTATGGAGAATGGCTGATATTGAAATGAAATTTAGTGAGCAGATTTTTCAGCTGAATATTTAGGTCAAGTTTTGGGTAGAATCGGACCATTTTCGACAAGAGTTATACGCTTTAGGATTTAGAATCCTATTGGGGGGGGGGGATAAGTGTTTTACAAACATCTCTTGTTTCACTTGCTCTTCGAGGAAAGGGTAAATATGGGCCTCTTTACACCCTTCCTACTCCACGCTTAAGAGCAAAATTTCCAATTGTTATCAAGTTTTTTTCGCACCCTCCCTCTCCTTTCCATTTATGCCCTAAAATAACCCCATTCCACTACACAAGACCCATAAGAACTTCAAAGAAAAAAAACTCAATTTCTAAATTGTAACTACTTGTGTGGTCAATGAAATAGGGGTAAAATTAGTATTAATCAGCTTCATATATATATAACCTTATTTTGAACTTATTAGTCTAAAGTAAATAACATGTTAGAAGTTGTTCCTTGCATTTATGAAGATTTGTGAGCATATTCAAATTCATATCATTTAGAGAAAGAACAATTACAAAAAATCGGGTCAAGGACAGTGACAGGTATGCTCGTAGCTCTGCGTCTGGAAAGAGATGAAGAATTCAAGAAGAGTAGAGTCCATTAGAGACTCTGGAATAAGATTCCCTCAGAAATAAGTAAGAAAAGGTGTAAAGTCAATAGCCAAAAGGCTGCAAACAAGTGGAAATCCTTAAAAAAGACCCTTCATGGAGGTGATAGACCACAATTTCAAAACATTATTTAATATCTATAAAATGCAGTACGTACTTCTTTCATTATATTATGTAGTTATGTCATCATATTATGTACATCTAACATTATCTGAGGTGCTCTTAACATTATATAATGTTCTTTAAACATTACATACGCGGTGGTTCTAATATTCGCACATAATTTACATTATATATTCATCGTTTTATACAGTATTTATAATGATGATAAGCATTAAATACTATATTCGGTCCTTTTAACATTTCGTGCTTTATGTTTTGCATTTCGTTATGATGATGACACAGAATTATATGCTGTGCTTTTTTTCTTTATGATGATGATCTGGGATATAAACAAAAATAGTAAATGATGAGAATGCTTTACTAAAAGAAGCGTTGCAAAAGGCGGATCTCCAAGTGCTCCCAGATGTTTAATTGAAAACATCGACTTTGAAGTCGCTCAGAACTTCTCCGATGGTCAGCTTTCTAATCTGGGCGTAGCGACCATGGACATCGTCATTAAATTTGAAATCCTTTACGAGACTCTGCAGCAGCAAAACAGCTAGGTAGGTAGATGTCGATTAGATAAGGACTTAAATGCTGCATAGGCCCCACCTTGTGTATATGAAGTTGGTACATATTACAAACTAACAGACTGTGTTTGGACATAATGAGATGAGTTGGGAGGTCCAAAGAGACACACGGCTGCCCGAAGTCTGGGAAAGGCCGGGACCGGGTAAGACAGCTGGTCATTTTTGAATAAAATTTGGTTGCTCAAGAACTCTTGACGATTTGTGTAACACGCCTGCTCCTGAATCGCACATTTTCAGGGAGGACCCATTGAACCTAACACATGGCTCTCCCCCACAGCCGTTGGTGCATCCATTCTACCCCATACGTGGAACCGACGAGGGCATCTGTACTTCATTCAGCACATCATTCCCATAACCCTCTCAAACTTAAGTGGGTTTGCGCATAAAGTTTGACAGAAATTTTTATCGGATTTTAAAGTCATCATGACTTTGCAGGGCATTACAGCCGACCATCCCAAAGTTTCTGCTTATATCCTATATTTATCTGGACCAGCTTTCCTGTGATTTGACACTTTACCAGTCGTGACAAAATAGTCCTGGTACCGCAATGAAGCAGACTTTAAAGTCAAGTTTGTGTCTTTTACCCTCTATATGAATGGCGCTCTAATCGCGGACTTTGAAATATTCCACAGCCTGAATACTACTGAGGATGACTTTATTTCCATATACTGAATCTGGGGAAAAGCTCCAAAGTCTCCGCTGCGTTTAATGACAAAGTTCATCGACGGTCTTCTAATGCAGTTCTAATTTTTCGTTGCGCTGGTAAGCATTGAACACAAAACAACATTCTGGAAATTACGTGGTTTTACCACAGTCTAGACCCCAAACTAAGGGACGGAGTGCAACTAAACGACATGGGCAATTATAAACTTCTACGTCAGATCAGGGGTGTTTTTCTTCATCAACTGACTAATACAGGACCTATTGCTACACAATCTTGAAGACAGGGGCTTTATTGCATTTTGTGTTTTGTTATAATACGAGAAAGTATGATGTGTGTAACATTTCATACTTATTTTAATGTTATTGCTTTGATAGGATTTTTATACCCCCGCTCCGAAGGAGAGGGTGGTATACTGTTTTACCTTTGTGTGTCCTTCTGTCCGTGTATCTGTGTGTCCGTCCGAAACAAATTTTCGTCGTAGTTTTCTCAGCAACTACCCATCGTAGATGCTTGAAATTTTTTCACAATCTTCTCTGAGGCATGCCATATGGTGGGAAACATTTTCATTCAAATCCGATGTCAATTTCCTGTTTGTCCGTGCGTCTGTCTGTTTCATACATAACGAATTTTCGTCGCAGTTTTCTCAGCAACTGCTCACCGTAGATGCTTGAAATTTTAACACAATCTTCTGTGAGGCATGCCATATGGTGGGATTCATTTTCGTTTAAATCCGATGTCAACTTCCTGTTTGTCCGTGCGTCTGTCCGTTTCATACATAACAAATTTTCGTCGCAGTTTTCTCAGCAACTGCTCATCGTAGATGCTTGAAATTTTAACAGAATTTTTTCTGAGGCAAGCCATATGGTGGGATACATTTTCATTCAAATCTGATGTCAACTTCGTGTTTGTCAGTGCGTCTGTCCATTTCATTCATAACAAATTTTCGTCGCAGTTTTCTCAGTAACTGCTCATCGTAAATGCTTGAAATTTTAACACAATCTTCTCTGAGGCATGCCATATGGTGAGATACATTTTCATTCAAATTTGATGTCAACTTCCTGTTTGTCCGTGCGTCTGTCCGTTTCATACATAACAAATTTTCGTCGCAGTTTTCTCAGCAACTACTCATCGTAGATGCTTGAAATTTTAACACAATCTTCTCTGAGGCATGCCATATGGTGGGATACATTTTCCTTCAAATTAGATGTTAACTTCCTGTTTGTCTGTGTGTCTGTCAGTTTCATACATAACGAATTTTCGTCACAGTTTTCTCTGCAGATTGTAGATGCTTGAAATTTTAACACAATCTTCTTTGAAGCATGTCATTCTTTGGGATACATTTTTATTCAAATCCGATGTCAACTTCCTGTTTCTTTGTGTGACTGTCCTTTTCATACATAAAAAAAATTGTCGCAGTTTTCTCATTAGCTATATTCATAGCAGATGCTTGAAATTTTATTACACTCTTCGTTGAGGCATGTCATATGGTGGAATTAATTTTGATATGAATCTGATGTCAACTTCATATTTTTCTGTGCATCTGCCTGTAATTGAACTTGTGTAAATTAACATGATAGTGCTTATTTACATCAGAGCGGGGGTATTGCTAGTGAGCATTGGCTCACAGATTTTTTGTTTTTTCATTTGTGAACACTCTTATAGAAAATGTAATAGGACTATTTTCAAGAGGTGTAATAAGAAGAATTTTGGTACATTTTCAATTTATAATGCTAAGCGATGGCGAAATCAGGAATAAACCATATTAATACCTTAAACGCGGCTTCAGTAGAAAAGACGCCTCTTAGAA
This sequence comes from Saccostrea glomerata, assembly GCA_003671525.1. Classification (NCBI taxonomy): domain Eukaryota; kingdom Metazoa; phylum Mollusca; class Bivalvia; order Ostreida; family Ostreidae; genus Saccostrea; species Saccostrea glomerata. Next base: position 163,083 of record PRKT01000869.1, on the reverse strand, counting down.
TTTCAGGTTCCATTAATCTAATATTAGGAGTTAATGACTGAATTAGAACAAGAATACATTCTGGGGAGTTTGTCAAATTTTCATCACTCCTACCTAAAAATGTCACGGTAGAAAAAAGAAAACAAATTCAGCTGAACGTTTTTTTAAGCTCACATGGTTTTTTGCACAAATTAAGTTCACATTGTCTTAATAAAAATTACTATTTTCGAACTGCAGTACAATGACATAACCCTTCGTTTATTACATATATTATGTCAAGCAGAAATGTTTTTTTTTTAAATTATAATCTTTCCAAAGTTTCCAAACTTGATGTTTTAGATTGATTGATTGATTGTATACTGTTTAACGTCCCTCTCTAGAATATTTCACTGACAATGGAGATGTCACCATTGTCGGTGAAGGGCTGCAAATTTAGGCCTATGCTCGGCACTTACGGCCTTTGAGCAGGGAAGGATCTTTACCGTGATGTTTTAGAAGGGATTTTATAAATAAATGATAGAATGTTTTCACTATAAGATTCTACCATAGGTTTTTACAAATTGTATAAAACAAGCTTTCATTGATACCATATAGTTGAAATTTTTAAAGTTTATTATTTCTAAAAAATCTTTTACCGCACTTCTCTTGGTTTTGTCGAAATGTAGCGCCGAAAAGGAATAACAACCACACTAAAGGGTGGGATAATGAAGTATTGTTATTATTTTTTTTTTGGAATAGAAACTTCCTTCTATGAAAAGGTAAAGTCTTCTGCATTTACGGTTTGAAAGGTTAAAATTTTGCAGTGGGATGAATCTATCATGATTCTAGATTTTAGTTGACGCTGAAAAATCCCACCTTATTCACATAGAAAGCAGTCAAACAGATGGAAAATACTATTACCGCCCCCTAGTTAAAGAGTCAAAATGTACAGAAAATGATTTACAGATCCCGCAGTGTATGTATATTTATAATTTTATTTTCATCTTTATATTAGTGATGAGAAGGATATGGAGATAACGAACAGTATTCAATCTCAAAGTCAATAAAACAATACAAAATAAGAGCAGAGCAAACACAGACCCCTGAAACATCAAAGGTGGGATAAGTTGCTATGGAGGAGTGAGCATCCCCTGCCGACCGGTCACAACCGGTGTGTGCTCTTTGTCATGATCAGGAAATAATGATAAATAGTGCATTTTTTTATCTTCAGTAAATTAAATATATTGCATTTGAATATTTTGTTCACGAGAGTATTATTACATGTTGTTTGTATGCTCCCTGCATGGAGGTTGATAGTTTTTACAAGTTTTTACATGTGCTACATTGTATTGTTTTGTTATTGTAGTATCTACAATAAAGTGTAAATGTGGACAATCTGAAACCGACTACCAAACATAAAGACATTTGAAAAGTAGGATGATTTGATCTGAAGAGTTAAAGGAAAAATAAGTTTCATTCCCAGTTACCATCATGTATGTCGAAAATTTTGAAGCGATTGGGCATTGGGTACTTTTTTTCAATTTCTCACCTATGTTCTTCAAGATTTTCTTATGATGGTGAAAAAAAATCCCCAAAATAGAATCTTTGGACCGTATCACAAAGACTATTCCGAGTCGATGAAACCAAATCCAAAGTTGAGGCTAATTTTGGCCACAGTTGCTTTAGTCATGGTGTTAAATGCACCAAGTGTAGAACGCATCATTCACTGCAGACCCTTGAGGTAAAAACATAAGACATTAATAAGCAAATCCCCAGGAAAATTAACGAACGTGTGATAGTCCTACACCATCACTACAAAAAAACGAAACCACTCGGGTCTGAAGGCTGTGATGGGCAGATTTGTGGCTAATCCAGATCCCGATGAATGCAAGGAGAGAAACTACAAATAATCGAAATGAAATTAAAACTTTAAAAACTCTCTCAAATCAATAGACGCAACGAGAGTAAAATTAATATCAATCAATGTCTGTGGGTTAAATTCAGAAAAAAAAATTTCCTGATTTTTTTAAAAATTTTATTTCATTGATAAGTATGATATAGTGTGCCTTACAGGAGCTGATAATCGACTTTCCAAATTTTAGTTCATTTTGTAAATTAATCATTTTGGAAATCCGGTGGAATTGTTGTAAATATAAGAAATTCAATTGCTCAAAACTGCAGTATTATTAACGAATTTGACAATGTACTTTGGGCCCGAGTAGAAGGTAATGCATTTAGAATTGATGAGCACGTATTCATGAGAAGATTCTAAATACTACCTGTTAACACTCGATTTTTTTCTGGTGAAATAGTTAAAGAGATATTTGCACTCACTACAGAGCATACATTGTGACTTTAACAATAGAGTCTACTTTAATTTAATGACGAATAATTTGTATAAACAAATGACAATATGTGTGATAATGATTGATTAAATTGTTCAGAATCTCTCTGTATCTAATTATAGAATTCCTTATCAGTAAAGCTTCCAAATGCAGATAAACTGACCCGCATGATTCTTTGTCAACATGAGCGAATCAGAAAGCTTGAATCTTTCTTTGTGAAGTAAATTAGTAACATTATGGCTCTAGTGTGTAAAAAGGGTGCAAGAAAACACAGTTCTCAAGGAATCTGTAGAAGTTACTCAAGTTATGAAAGGATTTTTTTATTCGATTTTCCAAACCTTGGAGAGAATCCGAAATTGAAAAAAGTAATCGATTGGTGAATGCTTTTAAACGGCAAGGTTGTTCAACTGCAAAGCTCACTAAGGATACATGTACAAGTAAATAAAACAAGCACTTCTGTTCATCTATTTCATTTTATTTATTTTTTGGACAGATTAAAAAGATGCTCAACAAAGGGTAAATGTCCAACTCGCATCGCAGACAAAAAATCTCACATCCCAAAGAAAATGGCAAGAAAATCTCTTCATCAAGAATAAGAACTGACCGGATTCATAAAAAAAATGCAAGTACAACGGAGTTCATATACCTCAATGCCAAATTATCTGTCAAACTTCAGATAGATTGACGGACAGATGCTTTGAGGTCAAACCTCGGGAAGCATCAATAAGTGCACAAACCGAGAGGAACATCACTATTGAATTAGAGGTTCCAAATGAAAAATTGCATGCTACTAAAAAAAATTGCTCCAAAATGAAGCTGATCATCTCCAAACATCTAGTAGTCATAGATAACCTTACAAACAAAAATAACTCTGTAGAGACTTCGGATGAGTTAACTTTTGATGTCACAATCAAGGATGAAGAGTTCAAGTTTTATACAGAACTAAACAATTCATGTGTTTGTTAGGAGTATTTATGGCTAGGAAGATTTATGGCTATTTTTTTTTAAACAAGTGAATAATCAGGCAGTTCGCCAACCATAAAAACTGGACCAAAGTTCGTGACACTCATACATGGATATCTTTTTGATGATCTATTATACAGATTTAATGTTAGCGCCTCTATAAATCTGACATGGGTTCAGTTTTATCATATTAAAGATTTAACCTGTACAAAAGTATAAGATGTATAATAGATTATACAAAGGTATTTTTTCCCACAATCTAGAGACTTTAACTTGGTCAAAATATTCTTCGTGCAAAGGTCACATTACAAATAAAAATTTTTAGTTGTAGTTGCTGTCTGTAGAATCTCGGGAGGAAGAAGTGACGAGAGAGTCAAAGGATGGAGGTAAGGGCTATTTAATGCTTATTGATATTAGTGGACATGTAAATTCCAACAAAATGATGGTTTTACATTGTAGAGAAGAAAAAAAGATGACATATTGAGATTAGACTTGAGAGAATGGTATCGGCAATGAAAGAAGTGACATGGAATACAGATAAAGAGGCGAAACTGACATTAAAGAACATTTCTATTTTGGCTAGCAAGGCTACGTTGACAGCTACTGCAGTTATGTTAATAGCGGGTTTATCATTAATAGATATTGCAATTTCATCTGGCCATATTTAAAGAGGCTTATAACTATGCTAAGAATTTGCAAACTTGTAAGAAATTGGAAAGAACTTAATTAAAAATATCACTAGTCTTTTGACTGTAATGATTAAAAACGGAGAGAAAGTGGTGCTTTACATTGGGGACAATTGAAAAAAAAACTGTCCCCTAGTTTTGAAACACTTGCACATTTCAAATGGAACCATTGCTGACAAGATTGAGTGTCGCAAGCGATCATATTGTCAAAGATGCTTGGCAGATTGTACTGTGCTGCACAATCAAGTAGAATTGTGTGTACTTTACCTTTTTTGTGAGACTCAGTCTTTTCTTTTGACATCGGTTTCTGGGAAATGGCGTAAAATTCTTTTCTTCAATACATTCCACTAAATGACTTCTCATGTTATCGACATTATAGTTAATTGACTGATCACTGTTACCTGTGAAACAAAAATCTGTCAAATTGGCAATGGCATACACCCCACAATACACTCCATTTTGCTGTTGTTTAACTTCTTCTACTGACACTTTGATAGTTTTTTTCCCATCTCCATACATTTTTCCAAGCTGGATTTGTGTCGGCTGTGAAATGTAATCTTTCTTTTTGTTACAGATGTCTAATATATTGATGGTTTTATCACCTTCACATTGAGTACTGGTAATCCAATGACTGTGGCCAGTGTGATAGATTTGTGCCACTAGAGATTTCATGGGTTTCATCTGAAGCTTGTATTCCCATTTATCTTCTTTAAGCACTGGGGCATATCTTGTATGGTGAGAAATCCTTGGATATTTGAAAATTGTTGCTGCAGGATTTCTTGTGAGAAATTGATGATGTCACTGCACAACACGTAGTTATTCAGGATATAATTTTTATGTTCCATCATAAGTATTTGTTTCTCATTTTCTGTCCATTTCATTCTTTCCTCGAGCGTTTCATTTTCGCATAGTGTTTGAACAACATCTTCCTCTATTTGAATTTGTTTGGGTTGATCTTTTTGGTATTCCACATCATCCTCAAACTTGATTTTTTTTTCTTGCTGTTGCTTTCTCATCTGCTCATTTTCTTTTCATAACATTCCCGTGGGGATCCGGGTTAGAATAGGTCCTCAGTACCCCCTTGCTTGTCGTAAAAGGCGACTAAATGGGGCGGTCCTTCGGATGAGACCGTATAAACCGAGGCCCCGTGTCACAGCAGGTGTGGCACGATAAAGATCCCTCCCTGCTCAATGGCCCTGAGTGCCGAGCATAGGCCCAAATTTGCAGCCCTTCACCGGCAATGGTGACGTCTCCATATCAGTGAAATATTCTGGAGAGGGACGTTAAACAGTATACAATCAATCAATCAATCTTTTCATAACAGATGCAGGCTTCACATCTGTTAGAGGCAGTGTGGGCAATGTGGACATACATTCTTCCCATTCTGCATTTCTTTTCACAGCTGAATCTGGGGCAGCTAGTACTGAAATATCTTGGTCACATTGTCTTGGTTTCTTGGTTCGTCTTGTTGTCTCTTTCCTGCTGTTCTTTCTTAATTGTTTTAAATTGAATACCCGTTTTTCTTCTGTCTTCTTCCACAATGCTCATTTTGACAGCCAAGATATGATATCAAGTAGCAAGGGATGGGCATCAAAAGAAATTTGAGAAAAAAAATGGATATCATTTGACACATATAGTTTTCTAAAAATATTTTGAGTATATTAAGTTAAATTATTTTGTTTTAGTCAGGACAATTGTACAGTTTGTTTTGTATTGTAGCGTTTTTGCCACTTATTAATGATGAAAACAACACATTTGGAGATGTTCCTGTAAATCCATAAAAAACTGAGGACATCCGAAATGAAGGCTTTAACAACTTCCACTGCCAAGAATGGTGGAATATATCTACTATAAAGTTGTGGAGATTGTATTTAAGAAGGAGGACTTGAGTAAAAGTAAAGGCGTAAAAGGTCTGGACCAACACAAATTGGAAGCAATCCAAGGTTATAATCGAAACATTTATTAAAATTAATTTCAAAAAGACTCCATTTCTTTTTTTTTATTTAAAAGGTTCATTTATATGTCAGATGATAAATATCTTATATTTGTTTTTTTTAACAGAGTACATGCACACTAAGTGCAGAACTTTGCAGTTGGATCCTGTACTACCAAAAATCTTCAATAAAAGGATTCAGAACAAAATGGGGAATATAAGGCACGAAAGTAAGGGAAAAACCAGACTCGTTGGAAAAGAGATGCAACTAAATGCAGCTCCACAAAAAATTCCAATCAAATTCCAGAAAGTGAAAACAGTTTTAATGAAATGGAATTCAAGGATGTGCACATGTACTTGAAATTGTAATGTGATATGTATGGATATATAAAAATACTGTTCTTGTGTACGTCAGTATTTCTTTCGGTTTAATTTTATGCCTCATACATATTCAAGTGTTCATAGGATGTTTGTTACATTTATTTGGATTTATATATTTAGTTACATTTACTTGGAATTATATCTTTAAGACAAGTATTCAAAATTCTTAATTGGTAAAGATACATGTAATAGATAATTAGTAATGTTTGCAATATGTTTCTCAATATTTAATGCTTGTTATTGTTCTTTTTTCATGTATTGAATTTGTATTACTTCTTGAGTTTTCTAACATCACGTAAATGTTTTTATATGTATAACTTTAACATTTTTCTGTGATGTCACAATATTGTTAAATGACATCAGATAAATGCTTTATAGTATTTCATTTGTTTTGTATTGATTTTGCATTTTTCTGTGATGTCCAACTAAACCCCTTATCTCATTTACATATTTCGCGAAAATCCAGCCATATTCAATCAAAAATAAATGCAAAATAAAGCAAAATGCAATATTCAATGTTATTTCAATGCTTTTCTTTCATACAATTTAGCAAGGAGGCACAGTTGATTCCTTTGCAAATCAAAAACCAATGGAAATCCAAAGCCCAGAAAACAAATACAAAATAAATCAAAATTCAATGATTTTGTTTTCGCTAAGGGTTAACTAGAAGATGTTTACATGGTCACCATATTCATATTCTGGACACATTGCTTCTCCTAATTTGTGGTAAAATAATTGAATTAATCCTTAGTCAGCTTTTTAATCTCACCATAACTATATTTCAAAATAATAATTCTAAAATAGAATTAATTTAAAATTATATAATAAATAATACATGCAATCTTTTCTAAACTTTATATATAAATCTATAACTATTAATAAGCAATTTTTATGTGGATGTTTTAGACCAACATTTATTTTAAAAATATATACGCCTATATCTGAGTTATTAAAAATAAAGGCAAGTCACTGTAGCTAATTATTACGTAACAATGATTTGTTCGCGAGCAATGGGTGTTTTGTTTACATTGCATTGCTCCTCGCGAACAATGGGTTGTATGTATAAATATGTGAGGAAAGTGAACTATATTTTGTGCACAACCTTGCGAGAGAAGTTACAGGAAAATTTTCGCAAAGACAAAAACATTATTATGACAGAAATGTTCGTAATGTGAATTATGACATTGGAGATAAAGTGAGGCGAAAGCAGCGCCAAATAATTACAGAGACGAAAGCAAAACTAGCAAGAAACTGGACAGGGCCATGGTTTATTGTGTTAAGACTGAGCGATATCCTTTATCAAATTCAGCATTCAAAACAGTCGAAACCCGTCATAGTGCACGCCGACAACATCAAACCCTACCGCGGAGATCGACAGCAGCCCCACTACCCAACCACCGAGACAGCGGAATACACGGGTGGCGAGACACCAGATGGTCAACAACTGCACGCGTCTGGACCAGGCCGGCGGCGTTTGAAGTTACCGCTAGCTCCACCCCCGAGAACAGACAATTCGGAAGCTGACCAATCAGAACCAATAATGAAGATGACCCGAAGAGGACGGACTATACGAAGCCCCATCCGTTTCAGAAAATAAACATTCGACAAATGTTGTGCGAGACTTGTGGAAAGACATTCAGCACAAGCAGTAATCTTCACCAGCATATCAGAGAGAAACGTAGTGATCATGTAAATAGTTTACAGTGTAGTTATTGCCAGAGACCCTTTTTGCGAAAATTTAATTTGAAAAGACACTTGACTTCAGTTCACAAACTGAATAGTGAACATTTAGAAGCAGCCATGTCCTCAAAGCGGAGACGAGTCGGGCGTGATGACTTCTTTGAAACCAGGAAACCGGTGTACATTATGAGTGACTTTTATGAGGACATTATCTCCGATGAGGAAGAGATGCATTATGCTGAGACTGCGCAGCCACTCGTTAGGGATTCATATCTGGACTTAGACATCATCTAAGTGAATTCGGAAGACTTGCCGAAGGTAGATGACACTTTTGTTAGTGAAATTCTCGGCGACATAGAAGAGGAAGAAACGTGTGTGCGACCAACTGAAGAATCTCTCGAGTCACCAGACGTGAGCGAAGCCGCGAATTCGTCATCAGAGGACGGTGTTGTGCATAATATGGACGATAAAAACAATTGCATAAGTGTCGATAACCATATGCCTGGTGATGAGGAAGACGATTCGGACTAATCCTGACGGTTCCGAGATTAATCGCGAATCTTAAATTATCTACTCAGAGAACGTGAATCCAGAGGAAGTAGAATTTCGTGATCTTGCCGATGAGATTCTGAATGAGGTTCCGCGACTCCTAGCGCTGAATGCCCGCGTGTGGGTAGTAAAGGGAGATTTGTCCTTGTGAACAATGTATATTCGTGAAACAAATTTGACGCTATACTGAAAAAGTTGTGAACTCTAACAAAAGACTTGTGGTCTATTAACAAGCTTTTATGTATATAATATTAAATTATTTTGACTTTGATTTTTATTATGTTTTAATGTCATGTTTGTAAATTTTTTTTGTGCTTTATTTGTCCGAAGATGATTTTTTGTTTAAGTAGACTAAGTTTGCTAGGTGTAAGTTAAAATGTTCACTGTTTCAACAAAATAATTTTATTATGGATTGTGTAGTAAAAATTAACTGATTTAGACAGAAATAATTGTTTATATATAGCTAACGTTTAATTGTTTATGTATTTCCTTTAAATTTTACCATCATGTTTAACTTCAAAAATTTAATTTTAGTTGTATATTGTTTAATCATTTTGAACGGAGTTTAAAAATTAAGTGGGGGGAGTTGTAGCGAATTATTACGTAACAATGATTTGTTTATATAACGTTGCTTCTCGCGAGCAATGGGTTTTTTGTTTACATTGCATTGCTCCTCGCGAGCAATGGGTTTTATGTATAAATATAGGAGCCATTTTAGAAAGTCAGTCAGTCGGTTTTTGATATTCATTACGATCACTTCGGACAATTTTTATTTGGATTTGTTATATACTGTGTTTATGCTATTGTGGATTTTAAAATGTGAATACACTGTAAACTTGATTACTTGCGTATCACTTCAAGAATATTCATTGGGAGAAAAGGAAAACACTGAGAGTTATTCCCCTTAGACCGTATCGGAATAATCTAAAATTAAAGAATCAAATTAGATTCTCCCTCTCTATGGAAATCAACATTTTATAAATATGTACATGTATATCTCTCCTTCCTTTGTAATATCTGGCTGGGAGTTAGGACGTTCAATGGGTGAACACTTGATATGAATATTTACGCTGCGCTATTTAAAGAGTCGCATAGATTCTTCTTCTTTTAACTTTGTTTTAATGTTTTTTATGTAATGTCTGTTGATAAGATTGTTCTTGAACAAGAAAATAAAAAATGTCCATAATTCAATTTCAATATACATGTGTATAGTATGAATTTAAGAAATTAAACTTGTATTCCTATTTTATTTACAGCAGCTTCATATGATACTTTGCAAGATGGTGATGGCCATTCAGGGGAAGATAACTCCGCCCAGCAACAGGCTCCAGGTGATGACTATTCACGGGATGATAACTCGCCCAGCAACAGGCCTCAGTTACATTCTAAAACAAGCATATTAATAATTAATCTATTCTTGACAAATTACTTCACAATAACATTCAAACAGACATGGGTCTTGAGATTTTTAGGTAAAATATTGTATATATTAAATTTATATTTATAATTGTGTGATTTCATATTTCCTTTATCCAACTCATTGAAATGTTATTAATCATATTAACACAATTTTGGAATTCCATATTAGACAAGTTTTACTTACTCTACAGTCTAATCCTGTATGTAGGGTTACGTAACAACTTGGTTGCAGATACTGATATGAGACAGTCAAGGGAGACCAATCATTTAAGGCGACGGCTCACAGGCAAAACCTACAAAAATATTCAGAATACAAAAATAATAAAATAAGAGCTAATGTGCCTTATTCTCAAATTATTAGAATAAAATTGCAATTAATATTCTTCAAAAATGCACAGTTACAAATCAGATTTTCTGATGATATTCTAGACATATTTTTTTCTAACAACTTTCTGTAGGCTTACAGAATGATGGTGACGAGGACGGGCAGATGTATGTAGATTCAGGTCATTCTTTTCCTTTGATGAAATGTACAGGTTTCACCTACAATAACCAATCTTTTTATGGAATCTTTTTCAGAAAAATAAATCAGTTTTGGCTGTAAACTTTATCAGATTTTATTGCTATAAACATTAACCTAATTTTATACAGATCATGCCGCTAAATTAGATGGAACACTTCAACAGGTCTGGACGATTTCTAAATATGGAAGTCAGGAACGATAACCGAAAGTTGCTATAAATGTACATCAAGTACACGTAATTATTTTTCTGTCCAATCAGACAACAGCATTTTTACACACCCCAAAACATATTTTAAAAGAACAAAAAGATAACACGTGCTTTTGTTTTTTTTCCTCAAAAAGATTTTTTAAACAAAAAATCTGTAGAAGTAAGATGAAAACTTTTGAAGAATAAGGTATTCCCCACATTTTACCGTGAACAACCTTGACATTTTTATCTCGGTAAAGAAAAAAAATAAAGCACGATAGAATGTAATTGTTTACAGAGGTATAGATCGCACCAGCAAGTTTTTATCAAGTTCAATTATAACATTTACCAGAATATATTATATGATGGTAAATATAATTTTGCTTAGCCGTCCGATTTTCATCGATAATGCTTAAATTTCATGTGTATATAGATCAACTCACACACTTAATTTTTATCGTACATGTATGGAGTATACACATATAGTTTAGCATTATCACAAGTTTCATGAGCGCCGAATACTTAGCTATGCATACTTTAAATGGGCATAAGGAAAGGCGTTTAACGTAGAGAAAAGAGAATTCTGTAATTAAACATGAATGCGTTTTATCCCAATATCTTACCTCGCATATCGGAAACTGCATGGACGACTAGTATTCTGTAATAAACACTCAAAAATAATAAAGACTGTTATCTTTTCGATAAGAATTTTATGTCAGGCTCTAAAAACTGAAAATTTACCGTATTTATATACATTTTTTAACGTAATTAAACTTTTGGGATTGCTAACTCCTAGAGACAGATTTTTTTATCCCACTTAAAACGTATTCCAAGCTTTCAAGTCGTGTTTGTTCACGGTAGAAATGTCATAAATATTATATTATATTATTCCCAAATACGCATTAAGTTTACAAAAATTTGTTCTAAAAAAATATTTTGAGCAAAAAACTTAAAAACCATGTGTTTTATTTCTTCTCTCATGGGTTTGTCTAAATGCTGTTATCTGATTGGTCAGAAGGGTTAGTGCCTTGTTTATTCTGTGTATTAATAGCAATTCACGGTTATCGTTCTTGACTTCCTTATTTAGAAATCGTCCAGACCTGTTCAAAGTGAATCTTCACAGTGTGTTCATCTACAGAAGCAATCCAAAGGTACTTTGTTTTTACAACAATTACAAGGCACATCAGTTTATAAACAGACTCGACTTACAGTATCAAAATTGAAAAGTTAAATGCAAATTATCTTAGTAGATTATATATATTCTTTATTATTTGTTAATTTACACAAAATAAAAAAATTACTATTCTTTATCAACAACCCTGAGATGGGTGAGATCTATGTAAACAATATTGATTGCAATGTATAGTTATCTGGGAGTTGTTTTAACAAATTGAAGTCATTATGAAATGGATTCCTATAGAAAAGATTTCTACGAGGGTCAGCAGGAACCTCGGTAACAAAAAAAAAATAACTATTTTAACTCCCACTTTTGCAGGTTAATGCAAAAAAAAAGAAATAATAATAATCACTGAAGACAATGATTAATCAATTCCACTTACATTTCCTAAAAAAATGCAGCCCCATTGGCAATGCACATGGCAGATCAAAAACCTGTAAAAGGCAACTGTTTAGTGAAAATGTACATGACAGAGGTATACATCAATAAATATGACCCAAACCCAAAAAACCCAACATAAATTTCCCTGTCAGGTCAATCAATACTTTGCATTCAACTTTTGTTTATTTTATCTTTGTAAAGACTCATCACCGGTAGTGATTGATGCCTGTATAATAAAAGAACCAATCCTGAAAGATTCCAAAATTACGGAAATGACTTTAAAACAAAAACAATGTAATTGTATTATATATAATTATATTATGTTGACATTTAACTCCATGCGTATGGTTGGCTACCAAAATATGATTTCATCAGTCTGAGTAACGCGGTGGTTATTTATTAATTTATCATTTATCTATTCTTAAAAAATTAGATGTACATGTACTACGTTATCTACGCTATACCTACAACAGAGGCCTGTTCTCCTTTTAGAATAGAGATTTGAGGCTGGAAGAACTTTGTGAAAAAATAAGAATTATACAAATTCTTAGCGCCAATACCTGAAAAATAATAGTTAGAATTATCGAGATGTATAAACATTATACAAATGAAAAATTATAGCAGTTGTACTATGTTTAGTTTAATTATTATGAAATTAGTATGGCCTAAAAACAACAACAGCCTGAAGAGGTATTTACGATTAAAATTACACCATAAAAAGGTTTGACAAAATCTGAGCTATGAAAATACCCTAGATAAGAAAGGTTATCTAAAATTTGACAACTTAAAGATGAATTTACTGTTGATTCGCCCAGAGACATGTTAACATGATTCAACATGTTTTACGCTATGTACAATAAAAGATCATGAGATCATGAAGGACTACCTGCATCAGCTGATGTCTGCATAATATTTATCATATATTGTTACTTTGGACCATTATTTTACAGATAATATATTGTATTGAACATGTGCATGCATATCTTAATTTTATCTTATTTTAAATTTCGTGACAAGCAGCATCGACAAAAAACCAGCTTGACAGGATTTCGCATTTCGACAAATTTTCCCACGCTTCGAGTTGGTGCTTTTTTCACACTTACAGCTTTCAGTTTATAAAAAAAACAATGAAGAAAAGGAAGTTGCATTAATTTCTTACCATATTTTTCTGCATATTCCATCTTTCATATCCTAGGTTACGTGCAACGTCCATCATCAACAGCTCGCACCTGTTTCCAGCAGCCATCAAGGAAAGTCACGAGGTGGCAAGATTTCAAGCGCCGGAAGTACGCAGAGTGACAAGCATACGATGCATAAAAATTCCAATTACATTGAATATTTCCCATAATTTGCAAAAAATATTGTTAAAAAAATATTTAAAATCTTTGAGTTAATCTAAAGCTCAATATTTATATCTAGTAAATTCTTTGTCTATACGAAGTTTTCCGAAAATCTACGTCATCTCATGAATAATGGGCGGAGCAAATGTCACAAAATAAGCCCCGCCTCCCTGTAGATGTACTTAAAAATCTTCTGCACAAAAATTGTAAAGAAAAAAAAGAAAAATAATAAAAGGGAAAGGGAAACAATAGAATTATAGAAGGTTCTTCCGTTGGAGACGGAAGACCTTAATGATGTCAAATTTTATATGGAATAGTGACAAACCAAAAGTTAAATTAACTGTAGCATGTCAAAAAATAAATAAGGGTGGACTTAAAGTTCCAAACTTTGAAAATCAGATTAAGTCACTTAGACTAAATTGGATTAAAAGAATGTATTGCAACCAAAATGGTTTATGATTTTTCAAGCATATCTTGAAGATATAAATTTACAAACTTTACTTCAATCAAGATGCTAAATAGATTTTTTACACATGTATATACCACAATTTTATAGAGACATTTTAAATTGTTGGAAGGAATTTAGAACCTATGATGATGTTTGTGTAGAACCTAAAGTATTTAAGGAAATTTTATGGTTTAATGATAAAATCAAGATCAACAAAACGCCCATCTTCTGGAAAAAATGGTACAATTGTGGAATACTTTTTGTAAATGACATTATTGGTGAAAATAGAGATTTTTTAAGTCATGAAGAATTAGTCGAGCAATATGGAATAAACATTTCTTTTCTGGACTACATGTCTATTAGAATGACAATACCATATGAATGGCGAAAATTTTTGAGGGAAAAACAAAAAACCTAATTTTAATAGAAATACATCAACACTTTCTATAGATGAAAAGAAATGTCCAGTTTCAAAAATACAATGCAAAGACTATTATTGGACTATAATAAAACAATTGATTGGGCAACCAACTTGTATTAAAAAATGGGAAAATATATTTGATATTAGCATAACAGAATCAGACATGAAAAATATTTTTTTCCATTTCCTTTTTATGTAATAATGAGACTTATTTGCAATCTTTTAAGTATAAATTAATTCATAGATTTATAGCACATGGAAAATTATTATATAATATGGGTATAAATAAATCACCATCATGTAAAACATGTAAGGAAATTGACACAATAGAACATAGGTTTTATTTTTGTGAAAGTACTAAAGCATTTTGGAATGAATTTTTGAATTGGTGGAACAGTTTGAATATATGTTTTATCCAAGATATTTCATGTCAAAATGTGATATTTGGAATTTATACAAATAATTATAACACAGCTCTGATTTATTGTTTATTGCTAGCAAAATACTATGTTTATACCGTAAGAAATGCACAAGAGAATTGTCAATGTAACTTGAATTTTATGGTTTTTAGAAAAATTTTAAAGGAAAAATTATATGTTAAAAAATTTCTATATTGAACTAAGGGAAAATTAGAAGATTTCTACAATGAATGGCAAGAATTACTGAATAATCTGGAAAACTAATCTATGTGTAATTTTTTTTTTTTTTTTTTTTTTTTTTGAGCCCAAACTATTTTCAGTTAATATTTAAGATTATTTAAAGTCTATTACTATTATAAATATTGATACATATTTTCACTGCAATGTTACATGCATGTATTTAATCTTTATTTGTAAAATGTAAGAGCCAATAAAAAAAAACAACTTTACAATGGTTTAGATCATACTTAAGTGAGAGACTTCAAAGTGTCCATCTGTCCAACAAACATTCATATTATCAGCAAGTCACAGCGGGAGTTCCACATGGATCTATACTAGGCCCTCTTCTGTTTTTAATTTACATTAATGGTCTTCCATTATGTATTACAAAATCCAAATTAGAATTATTTGCAGATGATGCCACTTTACATGCATCAAGTAAAGATTGTCAAACTATTGTAGATACATTATCAACGGATATAGCTTTTATAAAAAAAAAAACTGGTGTTCTCAAAATCAAATGGTTCTAAATTCTACAAAAACCAAAGGCATGTTAGTTGGTACGCATCAAAAGAGATCAATTTTTTCTGAGCATGAAATTAATCTATTTGTATCAAACAAAAAACTTGATATTGTATCAAATGAAAAAAACTCTTGGAGTTTATTTAGATAATTCTTTACAATACAATGTACATATTGACCATGTTTGTAAAACACTGTCACGTACAATTTCTGCCCTCCGTAGAATTAAAAAGTTTCTTCCTATTCAAACACGCAAGCTGTTTTACAATGCATATATTATGCCTTCAATTGATTATTGTCTAACTATTACATCGGGCCTTTCTTTGATGGTCAGGGTTTTGACCAGGGAGACCAAAATTATGTAAAATACAACTTTATCTGTGTGAAAAAGGTTGGAAAGGACAAGAAGTAATAGATGTAAGTGACTTTAACCTTGTTGAAATTCATATTATCGGTAAAAATTATCGGAAGTCTTTATTCTGAACAACTTTGTTTATGAACTGATTGTGAACTCACACACACACAAAAAAATGTCTGACAAAGAATCGAATAAACCGAATCTCAACGAGATCTCTATAGAGTTGTCAAGATCATTCAGCGAGGTAGCCCAATCTGCCAAAAAGCCCAATTTCGGCACAAATTCCAATCAAGAGTCCTCCACCCCCGTAAAAACTTCAACCCCAAACACACTCCCCGCTTCATTAGATGACCCCAACCATAATGAACAAGTTTTTGCAGCTACACAGTACGTGGTCGGGGGGCCTATCACAATATCCAGTGAGGATATCCTACGGATAGCAGAAGCTGTGAAGTTGACCTTAAGTGGGGAAATTGAAAAACTGGTTCAAGAAAATGTTAAAAAGGCAATAACACCATTACAAAACAAAATTGAGAGACTTGAGAAAGAAAATAAACATCTATTCTTCAAGCTCGATGAACTGGAACAGTATGGGCGAAGGCCTTTGATCCGAGTAGCTGGTATCGTTGAAACACAGAACGAAAATACAACTCAAAAAATTCTTGAAGCAGTCCATGAAGCAGGCATTCCCTTAGATCCCGATGACATTATTCTTTCACACCGGGTAGGAAAACCTAACAACAACCAGAATGCCCGTCCCAGACAGATTATCGCGAGACTCAAATCAGTGGACGTCAAGTTTCACTTAGTAAAGAACTCACGCTTTTTCTCAAAAACACCAGCAACTGCTTCTATACAGATCAATGAGGACCTGACGAAATACCGGGATCGACTGATGTACTTGGTCCGCCAACTCTGCCGTCAACGCAAAATAAAGCATATTTCGTCCTCAAATGGCAAGATCAAACTTTATTACCTGAACAATGACGATCATATCATACGCAAGGAGGCGGATCTCATTCCCTTTGGACATATAATGAGCTGAGTTACCTATACCCATGCACTACCAATAAAACACAGAACTTAGACATTTTGTATACATAAAGTGTTTAACAAATCCACACTTTTTTCACACTTTTTTGTACACTCGTACATCTAGTTTCATGATGTACACTCTCTTTTTCAATATTTTCCTTGTGATGTTGACAACTCAAATGTTTTGTACATATTCCTCTGTTGAATTTTGTTTGCTAGAGGATCAAATATCCTCAATCTGCTTTTTTTATACAAATTTTTTCAGCACCTATCAAATGTATATTTTTTTAATGCATTACACAGGTGCAGCATTCAGTTGCCTTTTTACATTGTTGTTTGCCGTTTGTTTCGCGCTCATGTATATACATGTATTATGTTATTTTCACACATACCTTTTTTTTGATTCATTTGCTAATCATTATATAGTTAGTTGTCACATTTTTGTATTTTTATTGTCTTCAATGGATTCAATGAAGTCTTACTTAACCCAATACCCATACACCAAAAGAGCATCCGATTGCAGCCATGATTTTTCTGTCAGAATTTACAAACGAAATTTTTTATGTTCATTCTACTTGTTTGCGGTGACATCGAGGTAAACCCGGGACCTACCATAGTCAATGTCCTTGACATAATTCACTTGAACATTCGCAGTATTAGGAACAAGATAGCGTATTTAAACACAATAGTACATGATTTTGATATACTCTGTTTTACAGAAACACATCTTGATATTATTGTAAGCGAGGAAAGTTTAAAGCTAGATGGATTTAAAACTATATATCGTGCTGACCGAAACAGTTTCGGAGGAGGGGTAATGATATATCTATCCGATTTATTACGAGCACACAGACGTCCTGAATTCGAACCAGCCGGTACCGAATGTATTTGGTTGGAAATTGAAAATCATACCTGTAATTATTTTCTTTGTTGTGTGTATCGCCCTCCGCACAGCGATGGCATGTTCTGGACAAATTTATCCTGGTGTATAGAAAAGGTCGGAGAAATCTCAGACAATATAATAATAGTAGGTGATCTAAATGTTGATCTTCTAAGTATTCCACGCACACACATAATTCATGATATAATGTCCAGTAATAATCTTGTCAACAATATCAACGAACCCACGAGAATAACAAACATGTCGAACACACTTATTGACCTAATTCTTTCAACACCAGGTTTAAAGGTACACGAATCTGGCACACTCAAAGTAGACTCGAACGTTAGTGATCATAAGGCTACTTATATTCTCTAGCTATTGACTTTAATCTCAATCAAGCATATAAACGTAATATTTGGGTTTATAAAGACGCAGATTTTGATAAACTAAGTTCTCTAATTGATAATTGTGATTGGGAATGTTTAATAAACAATGCTCAAAATATCGATGTGGCTGTTGAAAATTTTACCTCAAAATTCATATCATGTGTTCGCGAATGTGTACCCGAAAAAACAATAACTATACGGCCCCATGACAAGCCCTGGTATGATTCGGTGTTGCGTTGAACCATGAGGACTAGAGATCGCTTACGTAACAAAGCCTTAAGAACAAAGAAAGATGCTGATTGGGCAAAATTTAGGCAAGTCCGTAACAGAGTTAATAACATGAAAAAATACGTGATAACTAATTACTACGATAATGTTGAAATCGCTTTGAATGATAGTAGTAAAAGCGGTAAACTTTACTGGAAATTGATGAGAGATTTATTCAAAGTGAAAGCAACAAAAGAAATTCCCCCATTACAATACTACGAAAATGGAGTGTCCAAACTAGCCTTCTCAGATACAGACAAAATAGAAACACTGAATAGATATTTTTCATCAGTTTCAAATATAGAAAGTAAAAACTGCATACTCCCAAACTTGTATTATTTATGTAACGAAAATATTTCTGATATTCAAATACAAATTCAAGAGGTTCTCGATATTATTTCAATTTTGAATATTAATAAGGCTACCGGTCCAGACAACATAAGTCATCGAATGTTAAAGAGTACTAAATATACAATATCAAAACCCTTATGCATGCTTTTTAATAGATCACTTTCAGAAAAAACATTTCCAAGCAACTGGAAAACAGCGCATGTATTGCCTCTATTTAAGAAAGACGATCCATCTTTAGCTAGTAATTACAGGCCAGTTTCTCTTCTGAGTTGTATTAGTAAGATTATGGAAAGAATCATTTTTAAACATGTTTACAACTTTTTCCAAGAAAACAAACTATTTTACAAATACCAGGCTGGTTTTTTGCCTGGTCATTCTACTGTTTTTCAATTGTTGGAAACATATCATAACATTGTGAATAGTATTGAGAATGGAAAAATGTGTTGTATGATTTTCTGTGACTTATCGAAAGCTTTTGATAGAGTGTGGCATGAAGCATTAATTTTTAAACTTCAGTCATATGGTATCAGTGGAAATCTTTTACAATGGTTTACAAGTTATCTATGTGACAGATCTCAAAGGGTAATGTTTAAAGATAAGCTTTCGTCAATTTTACACACCAATGCTGGAGTGCCTCAAGGATCAGTGTTAGGACCACTTTTATTTCTTATTTACATTAATGATGTAGCAACCAATATGTTATCAATATGTAGATTGTTCGCTGACGATAACTCATTACAACATTCTGATTTGTATATTAGAAACATAGAAATTGTCTTGAATCATGATCTAAAAATACTGAGTGACTGGTCAGATAAATGGTTATTGAAATTTAATCCGTCGAAAACAAAAGTTGTATTTTTTACAAAGAAATATGTGGAAGAATATCCCAAATTATATTTTCAAGGGAGTCAACTGGATTATGTCACGACCCATCGTCATCTTGGTTTGCTTTTTTCTGAAGATTTAGGCTGGTCTGAACATATAAGTAATATTGTAAGCAATGCATACAAAAAATTAGGCCTCTTAAAGAAACTTAAATTTACCCTTGGCAGGAAAAATTTATCTAAAATGTATATTACATTTATTAGACCAACCCTTGAATATGCGTCTGTCGTATGGGACGGTTGTACTTTATCTGATATAGATAGGTTAGAAAAGGTTCAGTTAAGTGCCGCAAGAATAGTTACAGGTTTACCAATTTTATCATCAAAAGAATCTCTCTACTTAGAGACAGGGTGGGAACCTTTAGACAAACGTCGTCATACTGCTAAGCTTATAACTATGTACAAAATTCACAATAATCAAGTACCTGAGTACTTAAGCAGTATTATTCCCCCTAAAGTAAAAACTGTTTCTTCGCACAATACTCGGAACAGTGAAGATTACAAGATACCAATCAGTAGATTAGAACTGTACAAAAAATCCTTTGTACCCGACACTGTTCGTAAATGGAACTCATTGAAATTAGAAGTCAGAGAAGCAACATCTATTAACACTTTTAAAAAGAATATCACCGATATAATAACTAAGCCCCCGAAATATTTTTCGTTTGGTAAGCGTATTATCAATATTATACACACTAAATTAAGACACAACTGTTTACTAAATTATGATCTTTATAGAAGGAATATTATTGAATCTCCTAAATGTATTTGTGGTCAGAATGAGGATGTATATCATTTTTTCTTTGTTTGTAAAAGATATGTAAGAGCACGAAATAATTTTTTTGACAAACTTTTCAAACTAGACGAATCGATTCTAATAGACTCACATCTGTTGTTATGGGGTAATGACACTCTATCTTATGATATGAACTGTCTTATATTTTCAGCAGTTCATAAATTTATCAATGAATCTGGAAGATTTAATTAACATTTCAATTGATTTATGTTACTTGTCAATATTACATACTTTATTATGTTATTATTATGACAACTGTACTAACTGTATCGACTATACTAACACCAGGAGAAGAACTTGTAAGTTGTAAGAACTTGTTTCTGATCCTTTTGTGTTAAACAATAAAATATGTTCAAATCAAAATACATCGGGGTACATCTCACTCAAATCTTGACAGAGTATATAAGCTTCAGAAACGTGCTGTAAGATGTATTTTAGATGCTCCTCCTGATGCGCCCTCACAACCTCTCTTTGAGAAACTAGATTGGCTCACAGTGTATGAGCAACTTATTGTAAATAAATGTTTTGTTATATAAATCATTGTTTAACTCTCACCCTACTTATTTAAATAGATGTTTAACTTCCAGTGTAATAATCAATACAATCTTCGATCAGAATCTAATTTAGATTTGTGTGTACCAACTCGTAACTGTAAACTGTTTGAGAACTCCTTTCAATACTCTGGTGCTATCTGATGGAATAATTTACCTGTACATATAAAAATGTCTCAAACACTGAATACTTTCAAACATCAAGTCAAAATATTTGTAAAACAATGTCGAAACAAGAAAACATTGATGTAACCATTAATTGTCGCCCGGGAAAGTAAACAATGAAAATGAGTGTTGATCATCAAACCGCTTCGATATGTGTGAAAAGGCATGCGTCTAATTGATGGAGACGATAGTCGCGAATATTTTGAAAACTTATAGTCGGATAAAAATCAAACAAAAACGGTACCATTTTAAACTTGATCAATTCCTTAAGTAAATGTTGGCTGCATAAAATATAAATTGAAATTAGACACATGCATCACTTATATTAAAAAATGTATTGTTTGTCAATTTTAGAATATAAAAAACGAACTGTGCAGAGTACGTTTTTATACGAGAAGTAAAATTCGATGTTCTAAAAAAGGAGACCTGTCGTTTTTTCGATAGTAAATGATAAGCAACTTTATATGATAAATATGAAAAACATTTATATTTTTACAGATTCACTTTATGGAATCTTGTAATTTATAAATGGAAAGAACATTCTGATTAACAGTCTTTTCAATGTTTAGAAAACCTTTAATTCTAAATAACTACTCCCACACCAATCCCCATACACCAACATTTAAACTTATATGTATAGAGCAGCCCGGTCATCCGGGCTGCAATAACTTATTATTATTTATTTGATTGTGTATATTTGTATATGTATGTATATTGATTTTTGTCTAAAGAAGGCCCCGGGGAAGAATAGTGCGTGCACTAATCGGGCTACCTTCTTTAAACAAAGTATTATTATTATTATACTGTTCGTTATCTCCATATCCTTCCATACATGACAGTCGACATAGTGTAAACACTTGTTTATAAATATTTTTATTTTATGAAATTCCAATGGTGTAAAATTATATTTATATTTTGCATAAAAACTTTTGCGGTAAAAATAGGAAGCTAAAATGTAAGTACAAGCAATGAATTATTATTTTTGAAAGATACAGAATTGTAATTCAATTTGTATTATTACACATAATTATTCATTGCTTAATTGAATCCCATAGCTTTCAAAACACCTTTGAACAAAATGCATGCCTGTGACGAATGCCGTCGTGATCTGTTCAGTCAGAAACAACAACTGTCTTTCTATATACATTTTTTTTAATTTATAAAAAAATCAATATACGATATACGGTAAAGAATATTTACATCATATTGTTACAGTTATTATTTACAATACATAGATTTTTAAGTCTACAGACAGTCTATGCCATCACAGTGTTTCACGTAACCATGTCCCGGCACGCCAATATTATTAACACACACTACCGCCAACTGGCTACCAGTGGGTTACTGGTCTAGGTAACTTTACTGTCATCTGTACCACTGAATGTAGCTAACACCTTTAAAGTAAATAACATATTTAAGGCGTAGGCAGCGTATACAATAAATAAAACAAGTCATAATTGACTAACATTGCAATAATGCAAACACGGATGGTCTTTTATCTGTTAAAAATAAAAATTAAATTAATGCTTCACAGATATAATAAATTTTTTTTTCTATCTAAAAAAATCTAATACCATTTGAAATTTGTACTGAAATACAAAAGAAGAGAAAACTGGTTATATAAGATTTAATGAAGTTTACCTAGTGACGTTTGATCATCATCAAGGTCCCCCTCACTGACGTCCCAGTCTTTACTGTAGGAGCCCATGGGTTGATCCAGGACTCCGGGGACCAGGGACCGTTGAGGAAGGCGTGGTGACATCCGTTAAACCACCAGCCTCCTTTGTAACCAGCAGCACAGTGACCCCAACTAGCATTGTCATTATCTCTGTCGCGGGTTGAGAATGACATCCCAGACAGGCGATGGGCGTTTGTCATACTGTCTCCTGAAATACAATATCATAACAATATAAATAGACACATCATCCATCTCCAGTCAATCTGTCGTTATTCTAGACATATCAACAGTAGTGATCATTAAATGACAGTGCCTTCTATATCAAACCAGATCATTCCTTTTTATAATATTTGAAGTAGAAAAAGTACATTATATTTGATATATTTATATTTACACCTCATTATTTCACTTTTATAAATTT
The DNA here is from genome assembly GCA_003671525.1 of Saccostrea glomerata. NCBI lineage: Eukaryota > Metazoa > Mollusca > Bivalvia > Ostreida > Ostreidae > Saccostrea > Saccostrea glomerata. Next base: position 139,754 of record PRKT01000869.1, on the reverse strand, counting down.
TATTGCCAATATTAGAATTTATATTAATTTATAGGACAATGGCTTGAGTGTTAATGTATAAATACAAAAATCGTAAATAGTATAAATTCTCCTCTAGGCAATAAAGTGTATAAAAAAAGTATAATTTCAATGCTCTTTAAATGCTAGACTGAAATCAAAATTACATCACAGGGCTAGTTACAAGATAAATCGAATACATCTACCTAAATTTGAAATAGCTGGCTTCTGCAGAGAAATTGTAGTTGTTTGCCTACTCAGTTCAAGCTCTCTCTCTCTGTCTCTCTTTGTTACTTACCCAACGTTCCGGAAGTTGGTCCCCCGATAAAGAGTCTGTATTTGTCAGATTCATCAGAGACAGAAAACTGATGATAAAGTTCGTATAACGTTGTACCATTTCTTAAAGTAATGGATACGTAGAGGGATGAGTTCCTTCCCTTTGTCAGGTGGTGGATCACGTCATTTCCTGCAACATATAATTGTTGTATTGAAGTAGGCAAACGTAAACACGATAAAGAAAAAAAAAATATGTCTGGGTCGCCTTAATAAAATGCAACCAATGCATTTAAATATTATGCAGAGTTGTGTCAGTAATCAAATTTAATTTTGTATCAAATGTACATGAATTTATAATTAAGAGATCTTTATAACCACTCATAGAATAAGAAAGGTTGTTTAAACTAAGACCAACACATATATCTAAGATTCTATTTATTAAATAACTGGTTAAAGAAATATTCACCTATCCAGTAGGAATCCGTTAGGTCCCCAAATCCTTTTTTATAGTCCGCCCACTTTCTGTTGAAACCAACAGAACCGCTTATCCGCTTCTGAATTGCCTTTTATATATAATGAAACAAAAATCAAAATAATGGAATGATCATCATATTTTATCATTTCGCCGCTCATTTCTAATTCTTATTATTTTTAAACGTTTAAAATTTACATTCAAACTTCAATACAGACTGTGGCGAAACTATAAAGGCCGATTTGTAACTTTTATAGCTGATAAAACAGATACGAAATAACCTTGAAGCATAATAATTTTTTCTTATGAATTTTAATTCTCTTAATTTCATCTTAATATTCCCCTTTTTCATTCTGTTTTTCGTAGCTATATTTCGAGAATATATAATGAAATCTTTTATCTATACGGTCCTTCTCTTCTTTCCTTTTAACATGTAAACGATAAAAATACTTAGTTACGTGAAGTTGAAGTGAAATGAAATACCAGTTTCATGCTAATACCATTCAAGTTCGTTTTCAGCAAGAAGATCTGAAGATGTTATTGACTAAAATTATTATATATTAAGCGTAAAGTCTAATTTATCCTTTTCTTTAGATAGAGAGAGAAAAGCAGAGAGAGAAAGTGGGAGGGAGAGGGAGATTGAGAGAAGAAAGCAGAAGGAGAGAGGGGGATGGAGAGAAGGATAGAGAGATCTTACCGTCCACCCTCCACCTTCTGTCAACATATCACAGAAGACGCTGACCTTGCTGTTATAACCAAATGGATATATCTCATACACACCAGATACAGTATTACCATTTATATAGAGGTCCTTGCAATCTTTATATATGTGTAACTCTGAAAGAAAAATGAATAAATATATGACCACCCTCCTCTCGGAGTCTCCATATCCTAGTTCACGTGCACCTGACTCTTGGTACCTAGTACACTTGCTGACTAACTAGGGGATCTTTTAGATAAACGCTAGACTCGTTGTGTCTATGTAAATAGTAATCTCGACAATCCGTTTTATGTTTTTAACCCGAATGTAAAAGAAATCAATTGATGATTATGTAATTATCATATCAATGAACATCCAGACAAACTGCTGAGAGAGAGAGAGAGATTTACCTTTCTTGACAATTCTAACATCTTCATGGGTCTTAGTTACATCATCTTCAAGTTTCCTCACCATCCGCCCGAGGGAATCAACAGATTCTTGGATCCTCCCCTGCTGGATCACAAGATCTCGAATCTGCATCATTTTCTCCCCATTACTGGCACAACGATCTTTCGAGTAGATGTACTTGTACATACGATGGCGGACATAAGGAGCGCTGCCCACATCATTGCCATGGTTTAACTTCCTTGATCTTTTTTTAACAAACGTTTCTGGAATAAAGTGTTTCTTGAAAATATCCACAGCTTTATATATAGCTCAAATCACGGAAGATTATAATTTAACCAATAATATGCCTTTAAACCCTAAACGTCACTTAAATGTTGATCTTAAATTTTTATATTCATGGAATAATTGTTAAAGTCAGATAAGCTTATTAAGCTTAGTAATATCAGAGAGGAGGCTAGCCTTTACTCCACCTATTGTTTTAAAAAAAAATAATTATTAGTTTTTCACAAGTTCACACAATTCAAAATAAACAAACAATTACAGTGCACACTGGATTCTTTGGTACCTTTTGTTCTTGTTACAAAACTGCACACTCTAAATGATAACTTAACTAGAGGTACTGTGAGCGATGAGCTCACTATATGATACCCCCCGCCTCCCATATGGTTATAACTGGTGAAAAAGTCCATGTTTTCCTGTGGCCAGGAAACCCAAAATATGTTTCGGATCAAAAAGTAAAATAGGAGGTGCACAATGGCAATATGTAATAAAGATTCTGTGAAAGTTTCATCAAATTTCATTCAGTGGTATGAGAGGAGTTGCGGATAAGAGATGGGTACCCCAAAGCGTAACAGACGGACGGACGGAATTAACGATTACTATATACCCTCCCGCTTTTAATGCGGGGGGTTTAAAAAGACAACCTCGTGTAAAAAAGCTAAGAAAAAAAATTCCAGTTAATCATAATACCAGGGTTATTCATGAATGTTTTTTTTTCTCATCTGGTTTTTGTATAAGTTTATACAGTTAAAGAGAGTCTTTTGCCTCTTTCAAAAGAGTAAAAAATTTTAGATACCTTGAAGGGATATGGCGATAATGAACAGTATTTAAGTCCATAAAACAATATAAAAAAGAGCAGAGCAAACACAGACTTCCGAAACATCCGAGGTGGGATTATGTGCCATGCAATGGAATTGGAACCCAGTTTCACGGAATTCAAATGTCTGTTTTTTGTCCAGCCTCAAACAGTTTTATCAAGTTTGAATCTGATAAGAAAGGAATTATGAGCCCCCCTCCCCCTTGACTAAAGAATAGATTTAGATTTTTAGAAGTCTCTATTTTTTAAAGTCCAGAAGTCTCGGTTTTTATGTATTTAATTATTTCATAGAAATGTTGGAATGTAAAACGTTAAGTGTGAAAGGTTCATATATAAGATTTTATGCAATTTTTATGTAGAAAAAGAAAAAAATAACAAAATTCATTAGCAATGTCTGCATTTGTTGACAGCATTCCATCCTGACATTAGACCTATTTAAAAAAATAACAAAAAGTCGATCAAAAATATATCAAGAAAAAAATCCCTGATAGAAGGATTAATGTTTTTAGGCGTTTGCTTTTATATTTCACTAAATTTAAAATCAATAAAAAAAGTTACACAATTTCGAATATTTAAAACTAGAAATTGTTATAAAGACACCAAATCGTTTTTGATTTATTTATTACAGTCCATCTTGCATTTAAATGTCAATCATTGCAAACATCGATTTGAATGATTGTTGTGATAAGCTTTTGATATAAATGTACTTTATGTACCACCGTCACATGTATTACTAGCAAGTAATCGTCAGCACCCTGAAGTGTTGTTGTAATATAGAAGAAGATTACCAATTGATTTAGAGAGAAAATAAGGAGAATATTAGAATATGTATTACATTTTGTAGCCTTGGATGGAAAGTTTTTCCTTCTGACTACAATGAAGACATTTTGTGGTTTGTATGAAAACAGGAATCAGACAGGTCCTGTGTCACGCGTACATATCTATGGCTCTTTGTTTGTTTGTTTTTTTGTTTTTTTTTTTTAACTTTTCCAAGGAGATTGATTTCATTCCATATAAAAACAGGCGAAAATAGAACACATAAAAGAATGAATAAAACCATTTATTTTATATATGATAAAAAAGGTAATAATATATGTAAAATAGCAAGAACAAATTCAAGACTATACTGTTTGTATTTTTTAAAATATTATATATGGATTAAAAATGTGTTTAAAGTTTGGCTTTTAAAGTTTTCGTTAAAATCTGGAGTATTCTATAGATGTGTTTGTTTGTTTTTTACTGTGGGTTGGGAAGTTTTTTTTTCTGAGTACAATGAAGACATTTTGTGGTTTGTATAAAAACAGGAATCTAAATAAGCCTGGTGTCACAAGTACATATCTATGGTTCTTTGTCTGTTTAACTTTTCCAAGGAGATTAATTTTGCTTTCGGATATAAACAGGCAAAAATAGAATACTTACATAAGAATTAATGAATAATACCATTTATTTTGTAAATGACGAAAGAGTAAATAAACAGGGGGTCTTTCATTAACACATTACTGAAAAATACATGTGGTACATGTACTGCATGAGTGCAATCACAACACCCTGTTAGTAACAATATATGACAATAAATATGTTCTCAAAATTCAAGTTAGGATGCAGAAGGGATAGAAAATTATGCAACACAGATACAATTTAAAGAAATGAAATTGTTTTTGATTGATGAATTACATTTTAATTTTATAATATAGGTAACTATCAATCAATGACAACATTGATTTTGAATGATTAGAATGATAATTTTGGTAAGCTCTCAATTTATTACCGGCCGCCAGGAGGCGGTCGGTTATATGATATGAAAGTTTTAAGTCGCTGTGCGTTTCTGCGAAGTTAACAATTTAAATAAAAATATTCAACATTCATCATGTTCATATCGCTGGCGAGTCAACATTAAACAAAGATTGTCTAAACGTTTATAAAAAGCACAATAATCGTAAAATTAAATTTTATAAATAATGGGGTAAATATTTCATCCAATCCTGATTGACAAACTCTGATTTAACTGAAGTGCGGAGAAAATTGGTACGAGTGTTAGGCATAATCTAAAACAAAGACCGCGTTGTAAATCAAATTACTTTCTCTGTTTAAAACAGGATCTGCTGTACTTATTTGAAATGAAGTGTATATTTAAACATTTCCTATAGATTTTTTTCAAAAATATGATGAAATATTGATTTCTTAAAAGCAAAGAATATTACGACATGTTCGTCCAGGAGACTAGGATAGAGCGCGTTGTACAATGTGCCAAACACTTTCCCGCCACATCTCAACACCAAAACAAAGAGATTGAAAGAGAAGTAATGTAGTGGTGGATCTAGAAGGAGTTCGGGGGGGGGGGGGGGTTAACATCCTCTAAGAGAGAGAGAGAGAGCGAGGAGCCCCACATATTATATATTTGTTGCGTTTTTATTAAGTTAAAACTATAGCTAAGTTTAAACTTTAGTTTTGTACGTTTTATGTAAAAACTACTTAAACAGCAAACTCACAAGAGTTCGTTAAGTTGTATCAAACTGAGTGCAGAGACGCAGAGGACTATGCACAGTTTATATTGCCTATACATGTAATATTGTACATGCATTATTCATGAATAAAATCGGCATTGTCGCATGCATTTTTTTTCGTGTCACGAGGATATTTTAACAGACAAATGTAAGAATTAAAAAAAAACAGCAAATTTCAGGTTCTAAAATAATTTCAACAGTTATATAAATTGGTTTGCGGCCGATTTTTGACGCTTGCGTCAATATGTTTCTTGTATGTACTTCGGTCATATGTCGTGCACCATTAATTTTAAAGAAAATATTGTTTTGTGGGTTGTTGTTACTAAATATAGAATGCATATTGCATGTTAACTACAGATAAGACTACGGTTGTCAAGAAATTAACAAACATAAATAAAACTCGTGGAAAAACCCGTTTTTTGATCGCACTTTTGTATGGGAAGTAGAGATGTTGGTTCCAAGTATCTGTTTGAAAAAAAACAACAATGTTCTAAGTATGTTTTTGAAAAGTGTGAAATAAATAAAGTGATTGGCTTAATTGCATCAAAAACTATAGAAGAGAGCGCTATTGATCTTTCAGTGGAAATTCCCATACAAGTACTAAAATACTAGAATAACAATAGGAACAGGGTTCAAGTGATACAGCTCTAGCATGGAGATATTACCATGACCAGTGTAACATGACACAAATAATCGACATGTAAAATAGCAAGAACAAATTCAAAACTATACTGTTTGAATTATTTTTAATATTAAATATGGATTAAAAACGTGTATTGAAGTTTGGCTTTCAAAGTTTTCTTGGAAAAATAAATAATTCTTTGGATGTGTATTTTTTTTACCATGGGTTGGGAAATGTTTCCTTCTGCGTACAATGAAGACATTTTGTTGTTTGTATAAAAAACAGGAATCTAGACAAGCCTGGTGTCATGAGTACAAGTTAGTTTCTTTGTCTGTGTAACCTTTCCAAGGAGATTAATTTTCAATTTCGGAAATAGAACACTTATATAATAATGAATGAAAAATGTCATTTATTTTATAAATGATGAAAGAGTAAATAAATAAGGGGTCTTTCATTAACACATTACTTAGAAAATTTAGTACTGAGTGCAATTATAACCCCTGTTATTTACTATATGACAATAAATACGTTCTCAAAACACAAGACAGGATGCAGAAAGGCTAGAGAGATCCTGCAACACATTAGCTGCAGATCTGAAGCGTTAAGGTTTTATATATTTGTATTTGACCTTAACGCTACTGATCCATTAGTGCAAAAAAGGTGCAATTTACGGCGCAATATTTTTTGCGCTCTTTTGTGGAGCTTTGCATCGAGCTTTGCTCTAGTTATTTTTCTCTTTTTATAGTACACGCGATTTCTTGAAAACTACTGAACCGATTTCAATGATTTTTTTGCAGGAATGATGAATTTTTGTAATATCTCCAGACTTTTCTTTCATTTTTGGAAAAAATCACTTCCGGTCGCATTTTTTGTCCGATTTTCATTTTTAAAATTGTCATTTTGTCCACGCATCTTCTTGTAAACCACTCAAGACTGAATCACGATATTTTCAGGGATGATGGAACATCTCTATATGTTATGTATTACGTCTTTTAATTTGGCATCCCTCACTTCCAGTCGACACAGGAAGTGATATATAATTTCCAGATTTTTTGAAAAATTAAACCGTCTTGAATAAAGGCAAATAGAACAAATGTTTACATTCACAATCGTCAACAAAAAGCAAGAACTGGAAGTACTTCAGGTTTGTTCCGGAAGTTAGCGAAAAATTCAACTTTCTCTCTTGAATCAAAAGAAATAGAAAAAATTGTTTAATTTGAGTTTTTTCTGGTGTTTCTGCTTTGAAGTCAGCCGGAAATAAAGCCTGAATTGTCTAAAGTCGTCAAATTACGTCACTTCCGGGCAAACCGGAAGTAGTCAGAAAATGCATATTTTTTCCGTTATTTAAACGGTTTGGGGGTAATATCTGTCACTGGACGCTTAAAACCTAATTTTCCGTCCGTCGGCGTCACGTCCAGTCGAACCGGAATTAGACAAAATTGAATTATTTTTGCAATAATCAACATTTGTTTGGGTGATTTAATTCATACGAGACGTTATTACTCTTTTTTTTATTAAGCATTACTTCTGGTCAAACAGGACGGAAGACCTACTCGTTGCTTTGCAACGAGCTTTGCTCTAGTTTTATTTATTTTCCAAGGAGACTGAAAACAGGAAAGAATAAAACACTTGTACAAGAATGAATAATGCCATGTTTTGTAAGTAGATATTTGTACAAAACGGGTCTGTTATAAAGAATTTAGTGAAGTTAGAATACAAGTGGTGTCAAGTGCAATCATAAAGCCCTATTATTAACCGTATGGCAATAAATGTATCTACAGAGGACAGGATGCAGAAAGACAAGAGAGATTATGCAAAACATGTAACAAGATAACTTGACAGTCCCCTACTGTAAACAATTATCTAAATATACAGGGTTGTCCAAAAGGTTGGTGGACAAATGCTTAATTTTCCTGATAAAGTCCACAATGGCAAAAGTGTACGATAATGTTTTTAGATAGACTACGATTTTGTAAATATACCAGAATTTAAATCAATATACACTATATTATGAACATTTTAAGTTTAAAACTTCGAATATAAAAGCCAAACAGGGCAATCTGACGAAACGCTAAGTTCATGATAACGTCAACAAAATGGATTTCGATTTTTGTATCACATGTACATGGACAGTATTAATTTTCTTTATGCCTGCCACATTGCTAATCGTGTTTAATACTGTATTTAATATAATACTTACGCTTAGACAATAATCGATTTAATTTTTAAAATATAAAGGCAATATACACAAAAATTTACGTGTGGCACCAATTTAAACACCTCATATACACAAGCTGCACAGCCCCGTCCGACGGCGCTAGATTTCTAACAACGTCATAAATAAGTGTATCCTCTTTTCATCAAATAATAGTGGTTTACCAATTCTATTTTAAACACCGTTGCAAAATCGTATACACCAATTACAAATCAACAGAATAAATATATTCCGATTATTTCAAGTTGTTTGAATAAATATTGTTTGTCTGACGTTTTAATTATGTTAAACCATAATTGTATGTTGGATTTGCCCCGTTTTGGTGGCTGACAATGCATTTTCATTAAATTTTTAAGTCACCTGAGTAAATTCAGGTGACCTATTGCTATCTGTTTGTGTCCGTCGTCGTCCGTCATGCGTTAACATTTGAACATTTTCAGCCTCTTCTCTGTAACCACTGAACCAATTTCAACCAAATTTGGCACAAAGCATCTATGGGTGAAGGGGAACACAAATTGTGAATTTCATGATCCCTGCCCCCCTTGGGCCTGAGGGGTGGGGCTAAAACCACTAAAATTAATGCAAACTTTAAAAATCTTCTTGTTTACTCCTGGAAATCAAGCAGTCATTTAATTACATAACGCAGTTCTTATTTTGTCATTTTCAAAAACTAAGACAAACACATCTTTTGTCATCTAGAATACATTGCATAAGAAAACATTTACAATTTTTCTTTTCTTACAACAATTATTTTACATTTTCAAGTCTTTACTGGGTCACTTGTTAAAACAACTTTTGTCATTTTATAAGCATATGAAAAAACCAGCAAATATGGACAAGAACAGAACTTCTGCTACAATCTTTCACTCATCCAATTTATGTGGCATACAATTACTGAATTTCAATAGCCAATGATTTCTTGAGTATTTGCTACTCTTCACACAAACCCTTGACTTATGCAGTCAAAAGTCAGAATTCTTTATATCACATGACATGATCTTGAATGACCACTTGCATCATTGATAGAAATAAAGACCATTCCTAAAAAGTAAAGTATCAGGCAAAGAATAATCAACAAGCAGATAGGCTTATTTGCCAGTAAGTCTGAAGGTCTTAATCTCGAACTTGAAATTCCAGATTACATTATGTGCACGTCATCTTCGTGTTGAATGATCTCTTTGCCATCTCTTTGAAAGACCGAGGGAAATCCTTTGATTTGACCAAGGCATGATCAGTTTCTAAATGCATTCTGTCCCGTAACAAATTAAAATAAAAATTGAAAAAGTTTTTCTAATTTAATATGTATTCTTTTAATCAGATAATTCAGGTTATACAGAACTCTACAATTGGCACATTGATATAACTTTCCTTTTATAATATTGTTAAAAAGTCTTTATAAAGCATATCATATATATTATATTTTATATGTCATATTTTGTCATACTTGTAGTTACTAGTAAATGGTTTGGTGAAGTCAGTGTATTATGACTGAAAAATTTCTAGCCTTGTACTAAGCAATCATGGTTAATCAATTATAAAATTTTAATAAGTAGCATAATTATCCATTAATTTTATCAAATGCATGAAATATCCTTTTTTTAATTTCTGTTGTCAGCGTTGTGAAGAAAAAGGGCATGTTGGACTGAAAACTGCTACTTCAGAGAAAATTCCCTGGAACAAGGTGTTTATGTACATGGGCTATTTTGTATGTAGTTTTAAAAATGTTCCTCTCAACAATTTCTCTCTTATATGGAGACGCCACCAAATTGTCGGTGGACAGATGCAAATTTTTTTCTATACTCGAAACTTACGGCTATTGAGCTGCGAGGGATCTTTTTCAAACCAGCACCTTCTGCAACAAGGGACCTTAATTAGTTTATATAAGTATAATATATTTTTATAGTGTCTCATCAGAAGGGCAGGTCTCCACGTCTCATGGTAAGATTCGAACTTGCGATGTAAAGATCAACACCTTACCTCATGACTATCGAGGCTCGAGAGTGTTGACTAATAGCCATCCAGTAAATGAGGGAATTTGACTGCAATAAAATTGACTTACATGTACTAATAACTAAGATATATCTGGATATATACTCACAGTCAATAGAAACACAGCGCCCTAATTTAAGGGTGAAAATTATATACGGGCAATAAATACAACTGTATGTACCAAAACAGTTAGGACATCTCTTACTTTGCCAAATCAGTTAACGGTTGAATGAACTTATGTCAATTACCGGAACAGAAATCAAAATTTTTAATATTTAAATAAAATTTTAACAATATTTTGGGTTTTTGAAGCTGTTAATTATAAGTATTGTACTAAAATCCCGGGAAAAAGTCTTTTTTCCGGATGTGATGCCTATATTTCCTCAAAATTGTTAGTACATAGTAATAACCAGTATATAATTTTCACCCTAAATTAGGGAGACCAATTCCCTCCATAAAGAGACCTTGATTTCCTCCTTGCCATCATGCACTCGTATTTTGCGGACCTCAACATCAGATCCTTGAACTTGAACGGTGCGTTTCATCTCTTCCTGCAATTTAATGAATTGTGTAATATTTCTCAAAGCATCCTAAAGATTTGTGCATACTTGAGATATAGTACTTTCTAGTTCAATAATGTTGAATTTATTGCATGTGCTTTACATGCAATTGTAGAAGTCAGAGGAAGAATTTAATTTAAACATAAATTCAAACTAAAACAACCCAAGTTGAGAAACCTATAACCATGAAGTTCTTACATTACAAGGGTACTAATGATTGAATAATAGTTGTCACTAGGGGCTTCCATACTTCACATGTGTATTCACTGTAACATGACCTTTCATTGAGTATAAAAGATTTGAGCTCGTGACCTTGACCTGAGAGTGTGCAACTTCTAAACAAACTTTAACTTTGACCATAATTTTGGAGTCATTAAAACAGGGGTTTTCATATTTCACAGGTGTTTTGACAAGATCTTTCCTAGAATCCAACAATTTTGAATTTTTAGTTTAACTTGCTTTTGAGAAATTTCAATCCTTGCCATATAAGCATCAATATGGGGGCATTCACAAACATTTTTTTTCATTATTTTTATTATAAAGCTATTAAAAATAAATCAGGACTTCAGATATCTGGATCCAATGAACCTTGTAAATGTTCACTTAAACTTGGTAGGAAGTACGTGTATAAGTAGTTTTTTTTTTTTTTATAAAAATTATCATATTTTGTGTAAATTTATTCTCTATATTCTATCATTTTTTACAGTTGATAAAATAAGATAGAATTCAATAGATATTTTGCAAGGTTAACAAATCTAACTTCTAGACTAAGTTCGTGCATTGGCCATGCTTTCAATACTTCTGTATTATTGTTTATCAGAAGTTCTCGTATTACTGCATTATTTATGGGATGAATTAATAGGCTTATCATAAGTTGTTTTGGCGTTTTAGATTATTTTCGGCATTGCTGATGACACACTATGAATTTGATTCCCGTAAGAATTTTCTGAATTGGATTGTCTGTTTTGGGGGGAATGCCCAGTAGTTGATCAGGTGTAAGAAAATTTCCAGGTGAAAGTAGAAGTAGTTTTTCACACACCGGAATATCTTTGGATATGCTGTTCGTGGAAGCTGTTGTCAAATTCTCCGAGTTCTCCCCTAAAAAAGCCGAGTCATCGTCAGATGATAATAGCCTAGTCTTTATGCTGCACTTCCTCTTTTGGATGGTGGCTGGAGTTTGTTTGGAGTTTCTTCATTGGACGAGCTACTACTCTGTGGTGACAATGTTTCAATTTCTGATGATGGTGGACTTAAATGAGGTTTACTTGCTGCCTTGTTCTTCTTGTTGGTCTTTCTCTTTCTGGGCACGTGTATCTCTTCATGGAGTTCACCACTGTTGATGCCCTGGCATAATCTAACAAAACAGTGATGCCTTAAGTAATCTCATTTTATTTAACCATAAATAATCAGTTATCTGATGCGAAATGATAATAAAATTGAAACAGAAAAACAAAAGATTGAAACTTAGTTTAAAGCAAGTTTTAAAAATATTTTACTCATGATTTTATACATGTTATCAATTGAGAATTATTTTACTGAACTTAAACAATAATGACATCTTTTTCTAATACAATCATAAAAAGATAGGCGGCCGATTATAAAATTAAAAAAAATCAATTATCATCTTAAACAAATTTAATATTTCTTCATAAATTAGGTCTTATAATGCTCGTTTAAATACTTTATTTTTTGTTCTTAACTACAGACAGGAAAACACTGAAAGATACGAAGCCCTTGTAGAGCAAACTATTACTAGGTCCAGGTACACCCTAGGGTCCTTGACACCTAGATAAGACCCAGCGTCACCGGGATATACCCCAACATCAGAGGGATATAGTCCCAGCGTTTCAAGGATCAGCGAGATATGTCCATTTTACAAGAACATTCCCTTGCTTCACCTGATCACACCGTGACTCCACTTCTGGCTTCATTTATGAATACCTAAACATTATCGGGGTGTGCTCATGGCATATGTGAAATCTGCCTTCTTGAAGATACGGTTTATAATGATTATGTTGTAGACGTTAATATGATTAGAGCACAGCTGCAAAGACAAAGAGATGTATCACAATGGTCCAATGAATAGATGGAAGACCATATTGTGCAAAACTTGCCTTTCCCAGCGAAACTTACCGCCATCGGAATGCATGAATGTCCAAAGCATTGAATTTTAAGGTCATGTTGCATATAAACTACTGCTGAAAGACAAACTTGCATAATTACCAATAGTCTAGTGAAAAAAACTTTTTCTGTTTCATAAGATATGATATTGGCTCTACGTCACTGCAAAAAAAATCCCACATTCAGTATCAGTATTAAATGCAATTTATGTAATAAGTGACTTTATGCTGACAACTGTATATATTTTATTTTGTAACTTATGGGAAGCCTCTATTATTTAACCAAAGGTAATGCCCGTATGTTACCTCTTAGCAATACTGAGTCTTGATTGGCTGAAAGATAGCGTCATTTCTTTATGTAAATTTAGCCTGATAGAATCGCAATATTACAAATATTTTGTTTGTTTTAGCCGTTTTATTGCGGTGTTAGAGTTGCTGCATTGTTTGAGGAAGTTGCAGTTATATAATATGTGAATGAATCAGGACTTCCACAGGTAAAAAATGACTCGAAAGTTGAGTGGCGTCGGTAGTCCAGTGGATAAGGTGCCATACTCCAAACTGAAAGGTTGTGAGTTCGAATCCTGGCCAAGACAAGCCGACGTTGTGTCCTTGGGAAAGGCATTTTACACAAATTTCCTCACTCCAGCCAAGTGTAGAAGGGGTACCTGGCTATAGACAAGGAAAGATATTGCCAAAATGTTAGTGTTCTAGCGCTGATAACGGCAGCTTGCACTGAGAAAGATTCTGGATTGTTAAGGTCTGCTGGGGTAACAATGTATTGTAAAGCGCTTTGTGTAGCATTTATACTAGAAAGGCGCTTTATAAAAAGAAGCATCATTATTATTATTTGTTTTGTTTCACGCACTGCCATACAGAACTTTGTGTACACACATGGCGAAAGTTTCAATTGTTGGCCACAATTTTATACGTCAACTTGAATGCTCGTTAGGGCAGATTAAAGGATGTTTCAATAATTTAGGACTAGACTTATCTTAATGTACCGTATATTTTTATTGAGTTAGCGGTGGAAGGTTAGATTCACTGAAAGTTAATTCTGTGATTTTCGAAAAACTACGGACATACGGACCGGACATTATTGTGATTTAATTAGGTAAGAACGATGTATACTAAGGCAGTTAGACCAGAAGTCTTTGCATGCAGGCTTATAGAATGGGTTACATCGTTGACTACGAGATTCTGCTTTTTTAAGAATATTGTTGTCTGTTATTTTTTTATCCGTGCGAAACCAAGAAAAGCCAGTATCGAAATTTACGAATCTAAGCGTCGTATTGTGAATCAGATTTTAAAGGATATATTAGAGGATTATCCTTATCTCGTGTTTTGGCGTTACTTGAGGCTGACGCAAAGTCTGTATGGAGATGGTGTTGACCTTTCTTTGATAGGGACTAAGAAGTTCAATAAGAGTCCTAGGCTTGCTTTTCATCATCCTATGTGGTATTTTATTACCATCTAAAGTGTTATTGCCGTTTTGGTTAAACTTATTGATGTTACTTAAACGGCACAATAAAGCATATATGTTATGTATGCAGTATAGCACGTGAATACACAGTGATTCTGAGTTTTCTCAAAGGGAGAGATAAATATAGGCCCTCTCTCTCTCTCTCTCATTACTTACGAAGTTCATTTGGTCACCTATCTATTTCTAAATTTTAAAATGCTGAGACAAAAGGCAGAAGTAGCGGACAATCCCCACCCAACAGTTGATAAGAATTCTGGTAGTTCAACGCAACAAATTGAGCAGATCCCAGCTTCAGCCATCACAGACTCAGGAAAGCAGCTTCCAACTGGACAGGGTAATAATAACAAACATTCTGAGCACAGACCTTTAGGAAGACCGTTATACACGTTCGTTACAGAAAAGCTCAAAGAAAAGATGTTTTCAGTCGAATTTGTGCAAATGAGTGACATTTTGGATCCCCCTACAGCATTGGAGTTGTAGACTTTCATTTGTCTATCAAAGATCAACGGAATTAAATAAATTTAATAATAACAGATTAGGCCATAATAAAAATACTAGATTCTCATCCCCGCCTGCCCCAATTTTATACCCCCGGCTCGATTTTTTTTATTTCTGTTTTTTCTTCGTCCAATTCTGATCGGGATCGGTATTCATCTACCATTCTACTTTCGTTTTAAATCCCGCGAAAGTAGACATGATTTTGACAGCTGAATAGATGGTAATTGCTGTAATACATGCGTATATGTTTTAAACAAGGGTTATTGGTTGAAAAAGATTGGTGATGATGTGAAGTAAGAGATAATTGAACCTTTACTATGACTATTCGGGTATTGTAGATAAAATTAAACCGATTGACCAGGTCAATGAAAAATGTTGTCCTTTAAAGTGTTTTTATTGTAATTTTAAAATGGTATTTATCATTGTTTACAAGGATGCAATACTATAATTTGACTTTTAGGCTTGAGGCCCTCTGCCGTTGGTGCACTTTATAGGTTTATGAAAACGTAACATTTTCCCATATATGTGTTTTGAACTGCGTAGTGTAATTCAGTAAATGCTGTAAACAGTCTGTGAAAAATATTACATACAATTAACTGCATGATTGATTCTTTCAGTTGATGCAGGGAACAGGCACAGTTAAATTTCTCTTCCATCCGACAGCAACAACAACATTGACCGTCAATAAATTGCTACACCTGTTGACAGTAAATTTCTCATGTGAGGGATCGTCTCGCCGAGCTAAAGAGAAGAAAAAGTACAACGAATTTGTTAAATACCTTAGGGATGTTTACGGTAGGTGAGAAACAAACACGAACACACACACCCTCACACCCTTTCTCACATCCTCCTCTATCTCACCTTGTCATACATAAACCCTTACCCTCCCTCGATCACGTACGTGCAAAGAATAGTACAAAGTTCATAAACTGTTATTTATATATGCTTAAAATTTATAAAATGCATTATTGTCCTTTACATAATACATAAGGAAACATAAGCACTCACGTCAGACGATATTAACAACCTAAAATCACACAACTAGGTCATAAACAGACACCTGTTGCTAACAGCTTGATTATTTTAGTTACATAGAAACATTCTATTTTATACTTGCAAAAATCTCATCAAATAAGAACAGTTATTGTTGTATTGAAATATAGCGTCATAATATTATTTACGCTAAACTTAAGAAAAACGTGTACCACGCTAAAAGCATCTTCGCTAGCCAAGGGTTTCCGATCCGATACCTACTCTACAACCCTTGGCAGATTTGGCCGAAGATTTTAGAACTCGCGAAAACGAATTTGATTGGCTGCGAAGTCCGAGTCTTCGCAAGGTTTTTACTAATCGACGATTTTCGGCTGAATTAAAATATGTTCGTGTTTTATGCACAAAATAAAAGTAATATTTACAATGGATGAAAGTTAGGACGTGATCTATGCTTAAAAAACAAGGGATTAATTAATTTGAATTTTTTTCTTTTAATTATACATGTTTTAAAGATTTATTGAAAGGACCACATAAGTCCGTGTTCTGCATTTTAGATGCATCAATTTAAGCCAATCAAATGTCACGGCTCATTGATAATGATTGATACGGCAACAAGTAGAAAGTAGTGTCAAACTCTTGACTAAAAATCCACGAAGAACGATACTTTCTACCACTTTTGAGGTGTGCCCACTGCCCATAGCTGTATGAAGTTGTTTGGATATATTCCACATGGAGGTCGCCATATTGTTTCAAACGTCATATTGATCTACGTATGTTACAGCTATTTTCATTGGACAAATATTAAAGAGCTTCAAGGGACTTAACTCAATTACGGCGATAGGCGGCGCAATCAGAGTTCCCGTTTGATAGGACTAAATCTGCCAAGGGGTGTAGAGTAGGTATCGGATCGGAAACCCTTGGCTAGCGAAGATGCGCTAAAAGGTGCCCTTTAAAACTTATTTATAAAAATATTTTCAGCTGGAAGAAGAGGAGACAATATTTCACTTGAGAAATGTATTAAATTTCATCACCTGCGTTGAAAACATACCTCCGCTGGGGTTTGCCATCACACCATCTCTTACCTTTGTTTATGATGCTGGGTCATTTCCAACGGCCAAGACTTGTATTAACCGAATTATACTGCCCTCTGGCACCGCTGCACTTAATCCAGATTTTGTGGACCTGGCTTTCTTAAATGCACACTTCGGACACACGTAGAAAAAAAAATGGAATATTTAACAAGAGAAGTTTTTGTCTGCATTCCCGTGTCTACGATTTCATTATCGCATCATTTACATTGAACTGTTAAATTAATTGTTTTCAATTTGTCACTCACATTCTACGTTTTGTATAAAAACTGATTTAATTTGTTTTACTCATAACTTACATATGACGTATGTATGTTTATTGCGCTTTTGATCAGCCAGTTGCAGTGTTGCACATGTAAATACAGCTGTTCATGTGATCTTTGAGTCAAACGTAATTTTATTAAAGGTTTAAGTACGGTTCAACAGTATAGCTGCATTTGTTTTGAAAAAACAGAAGGTACAAAGATGAGAACAAACTCATTTTAGCTCAACTGAGCTGGAAGCTCAAGTAAGCTTTTCTGATCACTCAATATCCGTTCGTCCGTCTGTAAACTTTCGTCATTTTTCCCAAGAAACACCAAACAAAGCATCCTTGGGTGAAGGGAAGTATAAATTGTTAAAATGAGGGGCCAACACCTAACTTTTTAACATAATGTGTCATGTATCATAATACGTATCACATCGTGAACTAAATACTGAGATCTGAAGCATATCGCAGACTAAACATACCGTTGCATCCCTAATATCAACACAAATTGACTAGGACTAAATGAGGCTCCATTGTATATATATCTCATACTGTAACATATATATCATACAGACATAAAGTAACATCTTTGCTTCATTACAGCACTGAGGTCCATGGATTGATTGTATACTGTTTAATGTCCCTCTCTAGAATATTTCCCTGATATGGCGACGTCACCATTGCCGGTGAAGGGCTGGAAGGACCGCCCCATCTAGTCGTCTTTTACGACAAGCAAGGGGGTACTGAGGACCTAATCTAACCCGGATCTCCACGGGGGCTGAGGCCCATGGAAATGAAGACTTTGAGTACAGAACAAAGAGAGAACAACCTGCTGCAGCTTCTTAGATTTAGTTCTTATATGTTGTGATAGAATTGTTTAGACTGTTAACATAAATATAAAATAAACACCTAAAGACAATATAACAAACACTCTCAAAAGAATGAGATTCTCCATATCCGTCCAAACAAGTAACTGCAACTATTTGTTAGAATTGAATGCAGCAGTGACTAGTAAGAATCTCACATCATTCAGATCATTTTTCATGATAAACATCATTTTTTGATTTATATTTATATTTATTATGTTGTCTAGACTGCAGAAGAATTTTATATACCCGGGTACTGCCGTAACATTTAATATATAGATTTAGAAGTTATCTCAAAAAGTAAACATTGTCCCAGTGAATTTGTAACTGAAAATTCAAGTGAGCTTTTCTGATCACCCGTTGTACATCTGTAAACTTTTCATACTTTTCCTACGTCTTGTAAGGAACCAGCTGGGACAATTTTAATCAAACTTGATACAAAGCATCCTTGGGTGAAGAGGACTTAAAATTGTAAAATTAAAGGTCAATTGAAGGACCAAGCTCCTTTACATGGGTAGATGTAATCAAGAAACACAAACATACGTTGTCCCTGTAAAATGCAGAAAAATCATCCAATCATAATGAAAATACCAGGTGCACACCTTCATATGGTGAATAATACGTGTACAAATTTTCAGACAAATCTATCGAATAGTTTCTGAGAAACGGTCCGGACAAAATCTTGTCTACAGATGGACGGACAGACAGATGGACATGCTGATTCCAATATTCCCCCCTAAACTTCGTTTGCGCGGGTATAATTACTACCATATGTATTGTATGCATTTTGAAATCTTTGAATCGTAAAATTTATCTAATAATTATGCATATAGATCGCAAATTGTACTTGTCTTTTATTAATTTTCAATCTGAAGGTGAAAATGATTACATGGCAAATTATAATACTTTTCAACTTCAGACTAAAAGTAATAAAAGACACATGTAGGGTGTATTGTTTTAAAAAACCGAAATGCTTTTAATATTAGTTGTGTGAGAGTACATGGAATATTGATACATTGTAGCTTTCAAGGAGACATGTTTACTTGGGCCTTATGGCGCCTCCAAACCTATTTTTACACATCCAGCTTACCAATATTCCTGAACTCCCATCCAACCTGCATTGTCAATTCCTGAATTATCTCTTGTCTACAAACTGCAAGGTTCTCACACAAATCAGGAAATGTTGACCAACAATAGCTGGGTTGTTATTCGATGGCCCAACTACCAGCCACAATATCTTCCTACAATAACTATGAGAATTATTGTGTATGCAATATTGATAATTTTTTTTAAAAAACCAAACAAGCATACATGAACATTCAATTTTGGCTCTTAGAAGAAATCTCAAAATCAATTTCAATTTTTGTGTTAAGAAACTGAATCACATGGACACTTAAACAGTCAGCAATTTTGTGACATGAACCAGATTTGTCTACTACTCCGATAACTTTTGCGGGAAAATGCACTGTGTGAATGCCGAAAACATGGAAATATTAAGTATCATGACCCTGTCATGTGATAAGCTAGAAACAATCAGAAAATGCGTTTAAAAATAATTATGAGGTATTATAAGCAGACTTATGTCACTTGTATAGATATCCAAAGAGCTCTTTCCTTAAATTGCGTTGTGCGTACATAAAATTTACATGATTATATAAAAATGACTCTCCCATCTATACACCCATGTATTGGAAATAGCTTGTCGTATCTAAAATAAAAAACATATTATATTCGATCAGGTAAAAGGAAAAGAATACATGAAATGATATTCAATAACTTAAATGTTACATATCCTACCCGTCCACATGCCAAATAAAGTTAGGTCCAAGAGAGTGGTCAACTTTCCTCATAAAATGGCGAGTCTACGAAAAGGAACACCAACAGGGTCAAGATCTCTTAATATTTGCATGACTTTATCCCTGAAAAAAAATGCCTAAGAAAATGGAAAGGACTACACGTACATGTATAGATCGAAAACATGTATTACATGAACATTATTAATGACCTGTTCACAGGGAAAATTCAAATTTTATTAAATCTCCTGCAAATTAAATTCTCTTCGAGAATGGAGCATAAGGAACCAGTATACATGTATACCATCTAACTGGAATACCCCTATGTTTGAGAATGTCTGTCATGTATTTGTATCCGACTGTATTAGGTAAAGTTGTCAGAAGTTCCTGAAATAGGAAATATGTGATATATGTGTTATAAGAACATAAACTGCATTTCAAAAGATATGTGTACCCATTTACTCTAATTTACCTGAATATGTGCTCTTATATCCGCGTCAGTATAGTTAGTCTGTCCTCTTCTTCGAGCATAGTTTAAGCGAGTGAGACATTTGCATATAGCGATGGAGCTATAAAGAATGTTATGAAAACTATTACTTATGATATATATTTATATTACACACCTGAAGAAACGCCATTTCAATCTAAATGTATCGAGAGATTAAAGATATAATTACCTAAGCGTAATTGAGTGTTCCTTTGTCAATATACGAGAAATTTCAGAATGCGTCATATTCTTCTGCGCATATTTCACAAGTAAAGCGTCTAAGTGAAAATGTAAATTAATTAAACAGAAAAGAAATATTATTCCTAGTACTTTATGAATTGATAACTAACGATATTTACACAAAAAAAATGATAAAGTCTCAAAAAGTACTTAGTGATATATTACACACCGACAGAAGAATCCATTCTTCTTTAGCCTTGGGTTTTGATGAATTCATGTCTTCCTAAGAATTCCATCGTTTGATTTGTGCGTTTTACCTTGTGGAAAGTTTCGGCTTGGAATCGCACATGATTTCAATTATCTTATCAGAGTTCAAAATCAATATAAATATGTCAATTAGAAGTTTTTTTGTTAGAAAGTGTAATTTTTGTCAGTTTGACAATTTCTCTGCACAAAAAGCAACAAAAGTTTGTGAGCATATTGTACATAGTAGAATTTGTCAATTTGTACATGTACATTTAGCAACAAAGGTTTTTGTGCATTTTGTCTGTGCTAAATTGTACAATCTTACATATACACAAGACAGTAAGTTAAGTTGTGATGTGGCGGCTGTTATCGGCCATCGTAGTATCTTGATTAGTTACAGATCAAATTTGAATTTCGCATCGCTTCATCGATTTTTGACTGAATTATGGCATTTTGAATATTTTTCAGATTCGTTTAATTAGAATCGGGTTAGAACTGCGCTAACTTCCGATGGTCGACATAAATATAAAGCGAGGAAAAGACGGTGAAAAAATGAGTTGAATTTTCGTCTAAATGAGGATTATTGTATTAGTTTTAAGGCATTCACAACCTAAAAATCATGCAGTTTTACCTTGGACATAACTTATGCATATTATGAAATGACAACCTGAAGAAAAAGGGGAACCCGGTAGGGGATATGTATTGCTTATGCAATTATCTCAGAATGCTTGTTTTTAAGATATAACTTTTTTGTAAGTGATAGATGTAGTGACAACGTGATCACCAGCATCAGTGCCCCCAACGGAAGCAAACAGGATCACGGAGCAGTCTGAACAAGTTACAGCAGGTACAAGAACTGGTGTTGGGTTTGAAATTAATAACAATAATAATCATCTTTTGACCCCCAAAGCCGTAGACATCACATCATTTAAGTTAGGTTTTAATGTCAATGCGACTACTCGTACCAAATTAGTAGGTCAATACGTAGACTTCGCCGAGCTTTTAAACGCTCAATCTTCAGAAACTCCCAATAATACGTTCACAAACACAGGCGGACGTATATTTAAAACTAAGAAAACAAAATTAAAAAACAATACAAAAGTGAACAGATGCATTCCTGATATTTAGCAGCATTTCTTCTTCAGTTTTCAAAGACAAAATTCAACACTTACTCAAATACAAGCACGACGTCCGAATCAGGGCAAACGGGGGGGGGGCACCTTTATGAAATATGATAAGCAGTTTTGACTCAAGTTTAGCCTTAATACCCCCAACTTCTTGGGACGACATTGAGACTGAATTGATGTACATGCCTGGGGGTTGAATATCTCACAAACACAGGCCAGCAGACCCTCACCAACATCAGCCTAATTGTTACTTTGAGTATAAAGGACCCAGTCTTACTAGCCATACCCAGCAGGTTGTGTCAGCGAACTCAGACATTTCACCAGTCAGATACTTTGAGTATAAAGGACCTAGTCTTACTAGCCATGCCCAGCAGGTTTTGTCAGCGAACTCAAACATTTCACCAGTCAGTTACTTTGAGTATAAAGGACCCAGTCTTACTAGCCATACCCAGCAGGTTTTGTAAGCTAACTCAAACATTTGACCATTCAGTTACTTTGAGTATAAAGGACCCAGTCTTGCTAGCCATATAAGAACAACTTTTAAGGCTACTGTACTAAACAGGGTTGCACATATGCTCATTTATGCATGAAGTGTCACAACTCTCACGGCTTGCAACAATGTTACTAGTCTGTCCTATCAACAACCAAAATAACTTTTTCAAAAGAAGTAAAACGTTCATTTAAGAATGTGCGGGTAGTTGTGATATTCTGGACACAACGGAATCGAGATCAATTGCATCCAAGTTTTCTGGGAAGACGATGAAATATTTCTCCCCGGTACTCAAAAGGGATAATTTCTTTAAATAACTATTATTAATTAAAGCGCAGGTTTGGTCCCACAACGGAGTAGAAGTGAAAAAGGCTCCATAGTAAGAAGTCTTTTCTCCACATTTAGTATTTTAAATAATGCTTTCATTGTTTTTAAGATGAAGGAACGAAAAAAATAGAACACAGGGCAGGGAAGGGTTGAAAGTTCTTTTTTAAATGGACAGTGAAAATTACAATTTACAGAATAGTGCAGGGCGATATTTTTTTTTATACATGATAAATGTATCTTATTAAATGAGATATTTTTTCTCGATTTCCATATTAGAATAAATATTTGCAGAAAATGGAAACTCTCCCCTGATGAGGAGGAAGGAAAAGAGTGGTTCACTATGGCTGGGGCTGCCTCGATTTGACTTAGTGAACGACAGTCCATTGGACGGACAAGTCATGGTTGAACACACAGGGGCCGGTAACATACTGAATTTATTTTACGTAATCACTATGTATACAAAAAGGAAACAACATCAGCCCGAATTACACAGAGTCGATCTCGGAAATATTTCGTTTTTCATAGAAAAAACTGTAGCCATTTAAATTATAACTAGGAATATGCTGCAATGATTATTCCTGAATAACACAGAAACCTTATTCATTTATATGGCGTTTAGGTTGGTTAATACGGACTCGATATCCAGTTGAGCGAGTCTATGTACTTTAAGTCGTCCACTAAAACGAGGAAAAATTCGCACATTTTCTTTAGTTTTGAAGTGTTTCCGGAGATGGAAAACACAAATATCCAGCGTTCAAAAATCATCTTTTTCTTTTTTTACTTGCAATTAAAAGGTACAACCTCTCCGATTTGAATAAGAGTAGTGGCTTTTTTTCGTTCACGACAGGGAACGCGCCAAATACCAGTTTTGGAACACCAATGATTGGTAAAAGGCGGAGTAAGATTGGTCCTATCTGTTGTAGAAAATCACTATTGACCAATCACATTTCACGTAAAATCTGGGATGCAATGATTACTCAATTTAGTTGACGACTTAAACTACATCACTTGCATGACAGGATATATGATCTGCAAAACACGACTTACACGATTCTTAAATGACCCTAATGATATTTTTTATTAAAGAGTGATTATTCCTGAATTATCCCAGGTGTTATTTCACTAACTGCAAGGTATTTTATTGAAAATTTGAATCATTTCGGGCCCTCTGTAAATTCGGACTGACGTTATTTCCCTTTCTCTTTTTGTATACATACACACATGTATTGATTTCGTAAATTCAAATACAGTATGTTACCGGCCCCTGTGATTGAACACGTATGTTTAAATGCATATTTTTACACATGTTAAGTATATTTTCACTTTAAAAAACTAGATTTTTCTCCAAAAATTTTATTAAGACTTAGTCGACTTTCTCTAAAAAAGCCAGCAAAGACTAAAACTACGGACGAAGACTTTACCATTCCCTCCAACCAAGAAGCTCTCAACCAAATCGATGAATTAGATCTTACTACTAGTATACGACTATCGGATCCAAATCCCATTCAGATCAAAGCTACAGAAAGTGGACTATCTGAAATTACGAAAATTCTAAAGTATCGACTAGAACTCTCTAAAAAGCGTGAAAGTCTTATTCACGGTAACACGACGGGAAAGTATCCATCCCGGTACATCATTAACACGAAATGCTTCCTGAACCTGTCCAACGAACAAGAGGACCGCCAGTTTAGAGGCTTATGGAAGGAACTGTCCTCGGCTATGCAGAAGCAAGCCTCAAAGAAAATTATTGACTTTCTCTTTAATGCCCTCAGGGACAAAGAAAATGAGGCAAACAGAATTAGAACGGACACCATCAAAAAAGTAGGACTTGTAACACCAGAAAGTGCGTCTGGCAGGGGGCGTTTTGATGAAGAAATCTTAAAACCCTGGGATCAGAAAACCAAAGAATTAGAGGAATTCCGACGTTGTGTGGGCACTATGTAACAGACTTTCTCCACTCAAAGGACAGCTACTCATTAAAATGATGAATGATGCTATTCTATGCATCTTGGGGATGTTGACCGGGGTACTTCGCGCGCATTTTATTCACGTGCTTATATGACCTGGCCAAAGTGTGCAAGATGATCGGAAGAACAACATTCGAAATTATAATGACATGGATCGTTATAGTAGATCATGCACTTGTAGACCGAAAGGTACAAACTTGCTACTGGTCCGACTGTCGAGAAGTCCGTATGAACGCCACCGAGGTTCGAGAAGTATTCGTTACTTCATGCAGACTGAACCTTGTGGTTGTTTTTGGTGACCCGACCATGATCAAGATACGGGATCTTCATTGTCATATTTGCGGTAAGTAGAAATTATGCATTTTTACAAAATTTAAAAGCATAATACTCCAACCTCCCCCTTTTTTGGAACAGTAAATCCTGAATCCGCCACATAAAGATTGGGATGTACGTTGCATCCTTTAAAACCTTTTTTTAGGTTTGTGTATGAAAAATGTATATTTTTAATTTCGAATATTGAAATTGTAGTAAGTATCATTTCAAAATCAGTACCCCGAACCCTTTACGAGTGACTAATACTACGTCACGCGGTATTATTAATTTTTCTGCTAAAGGCGTGTGTGCATGTATGTGTAAACCCTCTTTCTTATTACAGTAATTCCTGAATATAACACATGAAGGTCACAGTGTGTCGCTGAATGATTTTTCTTCTTTGTTAAGTATATAGTAATCGGTTGTAGGTATCATATAAAAAAGTTGTAATCAAGTAACCTCCATACTGAATAGTCGCATAACACAAACGTGTGACTCAATTGCTTAAGGGTGTGTATGCGTGTAAACCCTTTTCGTCTTTTTTATTACGGTAATTCCCGAGTCCGATACATGAAGATCAGACTTTGCAATGAAGATATGAACTTTATAATTATGATAAGCAATGGCGCCTCTTTCAAAATTGGGAATTTCATGGCCTCTGGTTTAAAACACGAACCAAAGTTCATCATTTGAAAGTTGTTATACAATTCTCAGGTTACCTATAAGGCCCGTGGGCCTCTTGTTCTGTTGAAAGACTGGCATGTTACACTCTCTTCTTTTACTCATAAAGAAAACTAGTATGCGTCTTTATAATAAGCTGTTGTAACTTACAAGGATAATGTTTTTAGTTCATGATTTTTGTGGCCCCATCCTACCACCGTGGGTCATGATTTGAATAATTTAGAATCTACACTACCCATGATGCTTCCACATTAGTTTCAGCTTTTCTGGTCCAGTGGTTCTTGGGAAGAAACTTTTTAAAGATTTTTTTCCTATCTATTTCTTGGGAAGAAGCTTTTCTGGCCCAGTGGTTCTTGGGAAGAAACTTTTAAATTTTTTACCTATCTATTTCTGATATCATAGTGTTTAAAATGGTGAAAAAACCTCCTTCTTGGTCTCTTTAATATTCTCCTAGTGAATGCTTACATTCTATACAGAAAGTATGGTGAAAATATCAACAAAAAAGTCTCAACTTGACTCTAAAGTAAAACTTGTAAGATCGCTTTCAGAATCAGCGGCAAATGCCCCTAGTCAATCCAGAGGTGGCAGAAAATCAGATAATATAAATGGACCAACTAGCAGGCATTTCATCCAAAACATCAAACCTAATGAAGGGGCAAATTAAACATAAAGAATCCAAAGCGAGACTGCATAGTGTGTAATTTATCTGTAAAGGAAAGGCAAGAAAACAGAGGAAAACAGTACTTCAATGCCGACAATGCTCTGTCCCACTAATTCGAAGCCTTTAGGCAACACTACACATTCGGTCTTTCTTCACCATAAGGGCGGGAGGGTGTAGCTTTTAGTCTGGTGTTGTCAAGGTTCAGGCCAAGACAACGCGGTCAACTTTTACCCTAGCCTCCACCGTCCGTCCGTCTGTCTGTATACATTGGTATCAAGATTCGACCAACAAATAGCCCGGTGTCATTACAGTCGTCAGGATATGCCACCGTGTCTCAAGAATATTTCCTTCCGTCACCTGACCACACCTTAGCACTACATCAGGCGTCTTTGATGTACCATCGGAACGTACTCGGGTGACATTCAGAAAGATGTCAGCATATGAAGGATCCCAACTATATCGTTTAATGAATCATGTGGAGATAAAGAACAGTATTCCAAGATCGAAAGTCAATGAAACAATGCAAAATAAGAGTAGAGAAGACACGGGCTTAAAGGAATTGGTAGAGCTTTGCGAACTAGTTGACTCTGTTAGAGTTGATCTTTTGCAAACATCAAAGATAGTGAATTACTTTTAACTCTTGTTGTACACTGTTTTCTGTTTTCACTGTTACGTTTTAGGTTGTTTCTTAGTATTGAGGGTAATGATTGCGTTCCTGTTTTCTAACAAAACAAACCAAAAATTGTTAAACATTGCTTGGTTCGATATTCATCGGCAGGAGAAAACAGTTCAGATGATCTGGTGAAAAAAGGCAAAAACATGTATAAAGTAATCAGGTTATACTGGTGTCTACAAAGTCTTTGTACTGATGAAACTAATTTTTTCTCTATACAAAGGTTACTAGTAATTAATTATGTTATTTCTTGAAACTGTTGTTTTCGGTATAATTGATAGGAGGTATTGAAAAAATGTACAATAGGCTGGAAAGTATAACACCAAGGGAAAGCCAATTTACAGCTTTTCCTTCGATGAAATTATGGTTCAAATTATACATCTCCCCATATCTCTCCAATCAATTAATTTTTTTAATGAGTCGTTTCAGCTAACATCGGCAGTGTTTGCATTCGCCATCTAAGACGACACGTGGGAGGTTAATTTTTTTTAATTCATGGACGTAAACAAACTTGATCAAACTAGAATAACTGAAATGATTCAGGTCACCATCTAAACTTAGGATTTCAGATACTGTAGACATACTTTTTTCCACGGAATCATAATTCCGCGGAATCTGAATTTCTGTTTAATCCGCGGATAGAAATTACGCGGATTTTCTAGATTGTCACTATATTCCTTAAATTTATATAAAGTACGCTTGTACAAATTTTCTGCGGAAAATTTGTGACCGTGTACATAGCGTAAATTCATACCACGCGGAAAAAGTACTTCTACAGTATAGCGGGAATTCGAACAAATTAGCGGGCACATTTCGCGATTTTAAAGCAGACTCTCTAACCACTGCGCCACGAGTAACTGTAGATGGGTACAGTCCACTAATTGTTTTCCCATAGGCGACAATGTTAACGTTTCTTCTCATAGCGATGTCCCTAATTTTCGTTCAGTAGTGAGTGACCCCTCAAATCAAAGCACATCAACTTGTCTTTCCTTGGTTAAAATCTCGAGGTGGCATGTCAGATTCGTTTTCCGGCAAAATGCGTCTGTCTGCGGGAACCTCTAAAAATGAAAGTGAAAGTAGGGGAATTTCAGAATTCTCACTGGCGTTATAATACACAAAATAATTCGGCTGATCTTCTTGATAAATTACATTTTCAAAGCTTTTTTGGTAGGAAAGATACTCCTTATCAACAAGTGTGAGGCTCAGTTCAGTACACCTGCCCAATTTTTTTTATGCAAGTCTGCAATTTAAGAAACTTGTAATTTTTTCTGCACTACTTTCTTCTCCTACCGATTCTAAAAATAATTAGTGGGATGTACCCAGATACGTTTCAGCTAAGTCAGTTGTCTTCTATCTGTGAATTCAAAAGATTGATTACATGTTTATTGTTTCATGCAGAGTGGGTAATATTTTTAAAGTAAAAATCACATTTTTTTGTTGCGGATCAAGGCGCACTGAGGGCGTACTGGACACTCTATCAATGAAAATCTTGGATAAACAAGCAAGCTAAATAGGTGAGTTTAAGAAAGGGGCAGTGGAATTAATTCTCAGAGAAAACGCCGATATGCCACCAAACTTCTGGAGAGGAAAGGTGATGAAAGGGATCAAATGCACAGATTCGACATGGATGGACAGTATCCTCACCTCAATGTTAAGTGTAACATACTTATATGTTATGTAATATGCGGAAATTCCATTCAAGGATACAACTATGTTGTGAAGTGCGTAAGATATTCAACATAATAAATGATGAACAATGTATATAAAGACTTGCAATGGTGAGGGGTAACGTCAATTACATCCCACCTGAGCTGTGGACCTCGAACGGGACAGGTGTCGATAGACTTCTGTATGGTTCCAGGGTAAATTCACAACTGAATATTATTAGAACGTAAACACTTGTTGTACGTAATAAATGGAACCCGAACCCGACCTCTTTTCTACTACATTCCTCCCCATTTTAATTGAACCCAAGGTATGACACAAATCAGAATATCCGACTTGATGCCATTTAAATATAAAAATTAAACTGTAATATTTAGAACATAAAATATAATCTTAAAATCTTGACACCTATTCAAGTAGCATTTGACTATAACCAGCTGTAATTTTCTTCATCTCTCTAATGTATTTCTCCTGAAAAGTGGTTCAGTCTTTTACTAACCAAC
The DNA here is from genome assembly GCA_003671525.1 of Saccostrea glomerata. Taxonomy (NCBI): domain Eukaryota; kingdom Metazoa; phylum Mollusca; class Bivalvia; order Ostreida; family Ostreidae; genus Saccostrea; species Saccostrea glomerata. Next base: position 110,511 of record PRKT01000869.1, on the reverse strand, counting down.
TGATTTTATTTTTTAACATCACTTTCTCTTTTTTTTCCCTTTAAGTGTTCCTGAATTCGAATACTTATGAATTAGAAGTTGTATAAAACTCATTATGAAAGACAGTCATTACTTAACATTATATTTCTGCTGAATTAATCCTGTATATGCATTTAAAAAATACCAATATTTGCCTTGTGTTTTTTGGTTTGTTTTAAATGCATATGTTAATTGCAGAAGAAAAATCTGAAATTTGACTGTGGATTATGCATCAGAAAATCCGACGCAGAATCTCAAGTGTCTAAAGAGATGCTGAAAATATAAGAGAGTTATAATAATGACTGCTATTTCCCCAACAACTACGTCCCACCTTTGTACAATTGGTCCTATCCTTAACATCACCTTTTTTGCTACTTTAGTTTTGATGGTGTTATGTTGTGCTTAACTGAAACTTTGAATTTTACTCTTGGACGAGGCCTATCTGAGGTGTCTGAAAAGGTTGAAGGGTGTCCTACATCTTCAATCTGTTGAAATTTAAATAATTTTACTGAGATGTCGATAGTAAACTGTTTCTAACGGAAGGATGTTCTTTGTCAAAGTGACCTCCTTGTTCACACTTAACACAAGTTTGTCTGCTTGGGTTACTTGATTGAGATCTAACTCCTACACTATCTTGACTGTTTGATCTGTTATTCTTTTCCTCACTTGAGAATTTTAAAATTTTGAGGATATCTTGAATGTTAGTTTTTATTTCCCTTGTATCGTCTTCTAACCTTTGACCCTTGATTCTAGTTTTGACACTTCTGTTTGTTTTGTGTACATGTATTGAGTTGAAGTTTGTTTTGTGTTGTAAAAAGTCCTAACTTTGTTAACCTTCTCTTCACCTTCTTCACTCTCACTCTTTGTGAGATACTTTCTATGTATTGTATTGCAATGTATAATGTGGTTTGGTCTTTCTCCATTGCAGTGAGAGCAGCCTGTTTGTTTGTACATCCCTTTAGAAATGCATCTACTGCTACAGTTTGCTGTCCATTTTCAGGTGTGTCGGGATATCCATCTTTTGTAATTTCTACGACTTTGTCTGCAAATTCTTTCGCCGACTCCTCAGGATGATGTCTTGAAGTTTTCTTCTAATGATATAAACCGGTCACGGTAGCCTAGTGGTAGAGCGTTCGCTTCGTGATCGGGAGGCCCGGGTTCGATTCTCGTTCGCGGCGCAGCGTCATACCTAACACGTAAACAAAGGTAGTGACTGTTCCTTCGCCAAGCGCTCGGCACTAGAAGTGAAAGTCACGGGTCTTTCGGATATGACCTTAAAAACGTAGGTCCCGCGTCACGGTAGGCGTTGGCACGATAAAGAACCCTCACTGCTCAATGGTCCTGAGTGCCGAGTATAGGTCTAAATTTGAAGCCCTTCACCAGCATCGGTGACTTCTCCATATGAGTGAAAAATTCTCGAGAGGGACGTTAAACAATATATAATCAATCAATCTAATGATATAAGGGAGGTCTTTTTTTCCATCCAATGTTAACATTTTTGGTGGATTGGTGTCAAGGCTGACAGAGGATGATTTCCTGTTAACTTTCCATGGGGCTAATTTGTCTTCTTCTCTGCTCCCTTTTTCATTTTCGACTTGCTTGATTGTATTTTCTACATGCTGTAGTTTATTTGACCACCTTCTGTCTTGTTCCAAAAGTTTTTGTTCCATCACTGAAAGTTCTTTGTCCTTTGCTGTCATTTTTTCACTAATTGTTTTTTTCATAATGTGCTATTGTGTTTTCTAACTCTGTTTTAAAATTTTGTTGTAATTTTTGCATTTGTTCTTCTTGTTCAGATCTAAATGCATTTTCTAAAAATCCTATTTGTTGTTGTTGAGCAGTGTTCTCTTTTGTTAGCCTAATTATTTCTGATTGTAATTTTGCAAGTTGAGTTTTAAGGTCTTCTACAGAGAATGTCCCCTTTTCCTCTCATTCTGATGTTAAACTCTGCCCCTTTTTCTATGTCCTATGTTTGGGATTGATTTTAATTCCCCTAAGTTGGCATTGTTTATGTCTACAGGATTTCCTTTAGATGCCATTTGGTTGTTCTATTTTGATGCGAAATTAAAGACAGAAGAAACAGATGTGATGTTGATTAACTATCAGAAAGTCCGACAGAAAATCGAGAGTGAAATGTTTATGATCGTTATCAGAAAATCCGACAACAGATCAAATTCAATCTAATTGAAAAACGAGAAAATAGTTAGGAAATGATAGAAATCGCCATTCAATTTATTTTTTGAAAAAGAATTTTATTTCATAAGATAAACGAAAAACAAAGAAAAAATGGCGCGAAATATAAACACACAATGTCGCACTTCACCGATCGGAAGATCCTAAAAATTCACCCCCACCAGGAATGTTGGATGTAATTCAATGTCGATTTCCAATATGCACAATAAAAGCCCAGAAGCTAGGCATTTCTGAGTGGCATTGGAGATCGGTGATTCCTGTTTGCATCGAAGAAGGCGAGAGTGAATATGATATAACAGACTGGGTGGGGAATGCTGAACATGTTCCTGGTCAAATAAAACAGACTATTACTAGGATCATGAAGCCTCTTGAATCCTTGTACTTTGACAAAACAACAGCATCATGGAACTACAAGACAGATTGTACCGGTGTATTATCCAGAGACCAACAAACAATTACAGAAGGCTTTGTCTCGGATATGTCCAACTCCCGGGGCAGATCAATGATATTAAATCTCCTTTCACAACTATTCGGCTAAGACACCTCAGTCAGAGTGGTGAATATTGGTGGTTCCTCAACTGTCAACGAGCCATCAGTTAGGGAATTAGCCTTTGAAGTTACATTTGAGGAAAGTGAGTACGACTCTTCGCCATCGGAATCTCCTTCCAAGTTGCAAAGTGAATCTACGGTGACAAGACGTTCACCTCGCATTTCACAGAAAGCTCCTTTATTAAAGGACGTTGATTGTAGTACTAGTCTAGTCTTCAAGTTCATACCAGACATAGTTCTCGAAAGCACATCCAAAGAACACTTGCTTGTTGAAATAAAAAAGGGAGGCTATTATATCCGCAATCGGTATCTCAATTGTGATATATGCTAATGCCAGCAGCCATCAAGCAAGGCTCAGCTGTGGGTGTCTTGATGTGCACGAATCAGGCACCTCTAGCGAAATGCATCTTAGCTGACAACGAAGTGGGGTTTGAGAGAAATCACGTCAAGTTGAGCGATCATTCTCTTGTGGCGGACATGGAAATCCTCTTTTCAAATATCTATATCCAAGCATGACAACGAAGTGAGGTTTGAAAGAAATTACTTCAAGTTGAGCGATCATTCTCTTGTGGTGGACATGGAAATCCATTTGGGTTTCCACGCGTAGGTTCGAATCCTACCGGCGACGCCAATGTTGTGAAGTGCGTAAGATATTCAACAAAATAAATGATAAATAATGTATATAAAGACTTGCAATGGTGAGGGGTAACGTCAGTTATATAACCCACCTGAGCTGTGGACCTCGAACGGGACAGGTGTCGATAGACTTCTGTATAGTTCAAGGGTAAATTCACAACTGACAATTATTAGAAAGTAAGCACTTGTTGTACGTAGTAAATGGAACCCGAACCTGAGTACAGTACAACACCGACGATCGAGGATTCATGATCCTTTGGTCCAGATGGAACTAAAGTGTTCCCTAAAACTATATGAATGATAAGTATCAACAGCTTGCCTGGAAAATAACGTTTTCAACCCATTATGGATTAAAGGCGTACATTCTCTATGATGCTGAGAATGGCTATTACACTAAACTGAGGCTGTAAATCAGCTGAACCACCCCATACCAGAGAAGCGACATATGACCTAGAAATGCCCCTCCTTAGGATAAAAATTACTTTTTCTAAATCTGGTTTTTAGTGCTTCAATCTTTTAAACATACTCAGTTAAAAACTATTAGACCTATTACATACTCAGAATGTAGTTAAAATTTTGACACAAGTGAAATATAGTGTATGAATATTATTTATTAATTGTAGATAATCCAACAAGACATATACTGTATATAATAGACAAAATACAATAGAGATGGATTCATACCCATAGTTTGTTATGTAGCTAAATATACATGTATATTATTGTAAAAAGTTATTATCCACTATTATGAAGTGATTGTGTAAAGAGTAATATCATTTCAATCTTTTAATGGAATAATTCCGACGACTTTCTTGCACAGGGACCCAAAACATTTTGCAGTAGTTCTCAACTATCTACGAAACAAAGGACATGTTTCTATTCCAACCTTACCAAATGAGAAGAGAGTCTAGGATATGGAATGAAAGTATTATGAACTTGCCGAATTTTTGGACATTATTGATAGACATTGGAGGGGGGTTTTGTTCCTGCAGCAAGTGACGGTGAATTAAAATGTTTTGGAAAGAGTAAGACTTTTTCGTCAATGCTTAAAGTTTGTGTCTTTGTTAGGGATGTCAAATCGGTCAATTTTTAATACTCGGTTACTCGGACGTTTTTCCGATCGAGTACCCGGGTACTCGGTAAAAGTGTATATAAATATGAACAAGTAAACATTGTAAACTCTTGTAGAAATAAAACCACATGCTTTGATAGGAGGTTTACCCGTTAGTGTATTTCTGTTGTAACAACGATGAGCACTTCGTGCCCGATGAAATTTAATATAACATCGTTTATTTTCAATTTATTCATCAGATAAACACAAGAAATAAAATCATAAGTAGTTCACAGATTTTTTGTTTCAAAAATTAATCTGCTCCGTATATTGTAATGTAGCTCTTTGTTGCGTTTGACGTCCAGGTATCAGTCGTACAGTTTAACTTGAACTTGATCAAGTTCGCCTAACAGAGCGGATTTACGGTTTTAATACACTTTTCGAACATAGATTTTCTAGTATTATGGAACGGTATTTTGTAGTTTGGTGCAATGATGGACATAAGCTTTTTTTTTAAGCCTTTGGCTTCAACCATTTGTATTGGCACGTAATCAAACACGACCATATCAACAATCGCGCGGGCAATATCATCTGTCTCTTTTCCCGATAGTTTTTATAAGACTTCTCGCAGAATTAACAAGATTGTCAAATTTATTAAATCATAATAGACCTTAAACGATGTTCAGTGAAAACAAATAATTAAAGTTAATCAAAAATAAGGGTAGAAGACAGCCAAAGGTGAGAAAAGCCAGGTTACAGGTGCTTGGTCTAGATAATTACTGTATAAACACTGCCACGGGCGATAACGGTCATTTAGAGGAGTAGGAAACCCTAATTACTGTATGTACAAGTGCAATGAGTATTTTACCTTTTAAAACAGATTGTTTAATGTATTAATAAATAAGCTAAGAAATATTCAAAAATATACATCCGAGTAACCGAGTACTGATTTTAGTATTCGATACTCGGACGTTCGATCGAGTACCCAGTTAACCGGGTACTCGTTGACATCCCTAGTCTTTGTACATCTTATTATTTTATATTTGATGTATTTTTATTTTTGGTTTTTATATTGCGTAACATTAATATTTTTTTGTATATAGATTTCTATTCCTGATCGCCCCAAAAATCGGACGTAACTTTAATTTGCTCTCTCTTTTATTTAGATTATTCCGCTCAGCCAACACCTATAAGGTATTTTGCTGAGTGTTATAGACGTCAACAGGGAAAAAGGAAGAATTCTGTTTCATCTCAACGAGAATAATCAAACTCTCATTTAATAAATACACAAAGTTAGAGACGACGACTACTGGTGGTGATTAGATCGAAATTGGGACCTCCCCCAAACCAAGAACTGAAGGAGACACGCGCCCGCCTGCAACAGAAACAAAACGACAACGAGGAGGAAATCCAAAGAATGAGAAGGAGGGTTTAACAACCAGAGCAACAGAATCGCATATTGCAAGAGACGCTCCAGAACAAAGAAGTGCGTGCTGTCCAGAGTAATCCCGAACAGGCGGCATCAAAGACAGACACAGCACCTCCTCCTCCCACCACCCAGCCCACACACAAAGCAGCCATCCGAGAATACCAGAACCACTTCTGGAGAAGTTTGATGGAACTGTATCCATCACAGAATGGTGGACAACATTTCTCATATTCGTGTCGTTACATGGCCTCCCCTCCCCCCAGTGGCCTTTCCGGGGGAAAGGCAATTCAAATGCTTCCTTTTTATCTGACTTCTACAGCGCACCAGTGGTTTATGCATCTTTACTCAGCATGTAAAACATCATAAAGACAGTAGAAGAAGCAATCTACAAAAGATTTAAATCCAGAGCTCCGGTGAAAAGGGAACATTACAAATACAGCAGTTCCCAGAGGAAACGGTCGGAAATTATATACATTGTGAGAAAGCTAGCAGAAGACTCAACGATGGAGGAGTTCTTCATAACATTCCTGGCTATGGAAGGACTTCGACAGGATTTGAGGTCTATTGTGTTTCCCCAGGGCCCGCAGACCATAGAAGGTCTATGGAAAAGCGCGCGGATGGCAGAAACTGCAGTGACGCCAAATCGAACAACTGCATAGCCTGTCGCCATAACAGACGTTTTCACATCCGGACCTAAAGCATCTAATTTTACAGCGCGGGATGAAGGTTCTCCGCACACTCTGCTGAAATGTCCGTTTTCCACATCTACCACAGCGCTTCTTCATGGCGTTGCAGACGGTGTAATGCCGTTTGTTACATCTGCTGCAATGCGGCGCTGAAACCTGTCATTGTGGTCGGAACTGCATGCAAATGTAAAAGCTGGTCATTCTACTCGGTAACTTCGAAATTTGGCGAATACTCGCTTAGCTTCATGAGAGGTGGCGTTGTACCCGGATATCTGCACCAATAAGCACATTTTAATGTAAACCAACCCGATCATCACTCGGGCCGTGCTAGATTAAGACCCCAAGTAGAAAACGTGAACGGCTTATTGCTCGCTTGAAGAACTTTTTTGAGTTCCCTGACGATCCTGCCCGAAGACTCTGTCAGCTTCCCTGAGGATTCTACCTCAGATTCTGTCAGCCACGATTTACGTTCCTTTGCCAGCTATGAGTCTTATTAGACAGATTTAAGATAAACTCAGACCAGCGTTTTAACTTTCAACATGGATCTAACAAATTTTGATACAGGTCAGTATGCTCGGGACGGCTGTCAGATTCCGACTGATTATTCAATTCAAAATAAACAGTATATATAACGATTCAAATGTGACATGTGTAAAAATGACATTTGAGGATAAATAGATAAAAAGTTTTGACACTTGAGTAAAACCTTAAATTAATTGACAGCCAGATTATCGCCCTTTTGGTGTTATTACGCTTAAAGATAATTTAGCAATTATCAATGAATACCTATATATTCATTACAAATCCCTACTATTTTAAGCAATCACTAGTGCTACACCTTGGTAAATATATCGGTGCGACTCGGTGTTTACCAAGATTAACCAAGTCACCAACACACAACAACTTGTTAAATTTCGGTAAAAAATCGGTGCTGATATTAAAATCAAGGAATAAGAGAAGTTAATAGCCGTTTAATAATTTAGGCTACCACAAATAATTTCTCCGAAAGCCCTTGGTGTGCAAGATTTCGGTGAAATATCAGGTGTGACTTGGTAAATCCTAACTAAACTATAACAAATGTTTAATTACCAAATCCTGTATAGCCCATCTTAACTGAGCCTCCGACATTTTTAAAATAATCAACAAGTCTACAGAGCAATTAACCAATTCAACCCTATTTATAATGGTCATCCCCTCAATGACAGACATATACTGCGAATTAATAAAGAGGCTGGCTAACAAACTCCACCTAGACAGCACCCCACTGTGAATATACAGAAGTTAGGAAGTGATACACATTAAGCAATTGTCATATACAAATTTTAATTGAAAAATTTGTTGAGGACAGGTTATCACGATGAAGTTTAATTGTAATGGAATATTTTTCTAGTTTTTATGATTAAGTTAATTTTTCCATTTTTTTTTCTTCTAAAAACAACTCTTTCTATTTTTTAAGTTTTTCAAATTATTTTCTGTGTTTAATTTTCGTCTCTTGATCTTTATTGAATTTTATCTCCGGAGATTTCAGGTAATCCAAGCTAATTGGTTTTTAAAATCTGTCATTGTTTGATAATTACATATAACTTTAATAAGAAACTTTTAGGTAAGTAAGGAGAATAAAAAAAGTTGGGTTGAATTATTTTTCATAACTTTTCTTTTCAACTGTAAATAAATAGTAGAATAGAATTGGTTTTAATAGAATTGCTTTTATTATTAAAGAGCGGTAAAGGTTTTATCCAAAGATTACTTAATCAAATCGATACATTGGGATTTATATTTTAGGATTTACAAGTGCTGTGGATTACAGTGTTGCAGTGTGTGATTCAAAGGAGCATTAATAATTTTCACGATAAAACAAACGTTCCCTTTTACAAATGTGTTGACGATTTCGACATCACAATAGTCTCAAAGCAAACCGATATTCCACTTAAACTTGTAAGTAGGCCATAATTGTGGAGTCTGACACATACAGCGCAGAATTGATCACACTTGCGTAACAACTTAAATTAGAAACAAAAGCGAAAGAATTACCCCCCCCCCCTCCCTCCCCCCAAAAAACAGAAGGGTGAGCAGGTCTGTGTTAGGTATAAGCTTAGCGAACAATTTATTAGCACCTGGATTAGGGTTAACACTAGTCTCTTTCGAAATAGTTAACGAACGAGTTAACATATATTACAATCGCAATATCTCTTCCTTTCGTTCATGTTAACTTCGAGTTGGCAACTTTAAAAATGGTTAATTCCGTTAATACTGGTCGATTAGTTATAAACTGAAGTAAATAAAAATATCAAAATAATTTTCGCATTTATGAATATTGTGTTTATTAAAGTCGTGAAAGTAATACTTTAGTTAATATATTTTACGGTGTGCCCGTTGGGGCGAGAGCAGTTATACCATCAAAAACACTTGGAAAATATTGATCATCATAGGATTCGGGTCACAATTAATGGGTGAAGGTCAAATGGCTAAAATGTAGCACATGTAGGAAATTTAAATGCCCCTCTTTCAATGATACAAATAAAAACAGTTCACATGTTTGTCATACATTACAGAGTTTTTGAAATAAAAAAATATTCACTGGTCAAGTGGACCAGTGATTAAGTGAAATTCACTGGTCCACACAAATATTCACTTGTCCATCGGCATATACACATATTCAAAATCCTGAAAACCGCTAAAATTCCAGTATAGGCTTTAAAAATCAATTGGGTCAAATATTCCCGGACTGAATTAACCAAGTGTGATATTTACAGTGGATACCCAACATGGCTGCCTACCGCAGAAAACGAAGTTCTAAATGCTGTGGGGATAATGTTTAATCTAACAATAATGATTATTAACTCTTTTTATATTAAAGGTAAATACCGATTAGGTTGATATATGTTGTATCTCAAATAAAGCTACAATTAACACTTTGTACAAATTGAATCAGATGATTGAACAAATACAGATATGACAGGAAAAAATCATGACTATCTGTGGACGAGTTGGTTCAGATTTCATAATTTTATTAATGCAAAAAAAAGGTGGCAGTGAACATGGAAACCTGCAACAGAAAGAACAGCAAGTTGTACACATATAACTGCACTTAATCATAAAATAACATGCATAGAACAATGGAGTAAACAAATAGTGGCGTCATGTAAGATACAAATAAGAAATATTATAGGGGGCTCTACCCTAGATGGCACATGTACTATGGTGCATATGATCTATAATTAATTTGGTATATAAACAGACTTAACTTACTTATCCTTAAGATATGTATAAGTAAATCTACATAAATACATATGCTACTTCAGCTTACTGTTATGTTAGTTAAAGTATAGTACAGCCTTTAGTGTTTTGATTCCTAACAAAATATTATTAATGTGTAATAATAAAAACACAGTTCATCATCCATGTAACTATGACTAGCAAGACCTTTGACTAGAAATCCACAAGTACAAACATTTCTCATAGATAGCTTACATGACTTTTAGAGAGTGGCGACAAGTGATCCCAACTATTGCGCCTTACCGGATATACCTAACATGGTCTGACCATACATTAGAACTGACCATTCCGGATTGTACAGGACATGCAATAATTGCTAAATAATACAACCTAGCCACCAATCACAACAAGGTATTTAGAATTAGAGTATTATTCAAATAACATTAAAAGATATCTGGGACTAGTTTAATACATATAATTTAACAACCGAACAAAGGAATTCATAATGGCGGGAATACAAACTGACACTGTAAACAAAGACTACCTATGCAACCTATTTCTACATTGTAACCTAAGACAGCTAATTACAAAGAAGATATACATAACTACTTTAGTCTAGAACATACTAAGATATAAAATCATCAAGTAGAACTTACCTAACATGTGGCTAAATAGGCAGTAAAGAACATTTGACAACACCTGCCATGTGAGGGGAACTCTTTTACAATGCCTAAAATTAAAGCCCGGACTGACGGAAAAATATGTTCCGGTGCACTCTACTACATTTCTATCGTAAAAGCCCTTGAGTTTATTCTGTCATACACGCAGATTCAATCCTTTAAACTATCTTACAAATAAAATTAAAATTCACAGGTTAAGAGGTTAAAACTCCGGAATGGTCCAGTTAATTTTTTTTACCGGTCCTTTGGACCGATTACATGAAGAAAATTACCGGACTTTTGAAATATTTACCGGTTTTGCCGGTGGGACCGGTGGATTTCAAAAACTCTGAGTCATTATGGGTATAGAAATGAATAAAGGTTTAAGATATGCATCAAGGTGCATTTCAAGCAAAAATTAAGCATAGAATTAGAAATATGTCTTGAATAGAGCAGTCATTCGGTTACTTTACACATTTTTTCGCCAAGCGAGAGCTATCCTGAGGTCATGACGTCAGAGGTTTATTAATATACCTGCATATTTATGCGATAGTAATGCGTCCGTCGTCCGTCCGTCTGTCTGTAAACAATTTTTCAAAATGCTACTCCTCCTACAGTTTCGGACCAATTTCAATATAACTGTACACAAGTAGACTACACTAAGACACATAATTTTGTGCATCGGTTTTTGATTTCGATGAACGGTGTTGTCATGGTTACTAAAAATAGAAATTTCTGTGAAATTCTTTCAAAATGCTACTCCTCGTACAGTTTTGGTCCGATTTCAATATAACTTGGCACACCAGTAGAGTACAGTAAGATACATCATTCCGTGCATCAGTTTTCGATTTCGATTTCGATTTCATTATAACTTGGCACACAAGTAGACTACACTAAGATACATAATTCTGTGCATCAGTTTTCGATTTCGATGAACGGTGTTGCCATGTTTACTAAAAATAGAAATTTCTGTGAAATTTTTTCAAAACGCTACTCCAAATACAGTTCTGATCCGATTTCAATATAACTAGGCACACAAGTAGACTACACTAAGATACATAATTCTGTGCATCTGTTTTTGATTCCATGAGCAGTGTTGCCGTTGTTACTAAAAATAGAAATTTCTGTGAATTTCTTTCAAAATGCTACTCTACCTACACTTTTGGTCCGATTTCAAAATTGACGATATTGGAATCTGATACGTCAGGCTCGAGCTTTTCTTTTGACTTGATCAGGTGTCGTCTGTTTCTCCGGTATACTGCTCCCTCACTGCATTAACTGTGTACGATCTGTCTCCTTCTTCTTTGGTGACTATTCCTTGTTTCCATAGTTTCCCTTCTTGGTACCTTATACTGTCTCCTACTGAAAGCGGTGGTAAAGGCTTAGCACTGCGATCAAAGTATCCTTTCTGTTTCTCTCTCTCTGCTACCATCAATTCCTTGACCCTGACTGGCACCTTTGGTTTCAGCTCATCTGGAACTACTGGAAGTATGGACCTCAACTTGCGACTCATCTATAGTTGGGCGGGCGAGTAGCCTAAGCTCAAAGGCGTTGTCCTGTATTCTAGTAGTCCAAGGTTTAAATCTTCCCCATCTGCCTTGCTCTTGTCCAAAATTCTTTTTGCAATCTGTACTGTCTTCTCCGCTCGTCCATTGGACTGTGGATACTTTGGACTGGAAGTGACATGGTTAAAGTCATAATCCTGAGCAAATGTGGAGAAATCTTGGCTTGCGTATTGCGGACCATTATCCGATACGACTTTCCGTGGAATACCAAGTCTACTAAACATCTTCTTCATTTTCTCTATAACAGCTTGACTGGTTGTCTTGTGTAGTTTCTCTACTTCAAAGTATCTACTGTAGTAATCAACTACTAAGAGGTACTCCTGTGTGTTCCACGTGAACAAATCTGTAGCTATGGTCTCCCATGGGTAGTCTGGAATATCATGACTAATCAGTGGCTCCTTGGGGTTCGAGTTTCTTCTCTCTAAGCAAACTCCACATTCCAGAACCATGTTCGTGATGTCTGCTGACATCCTGGGCCAAAATAGGTCTCTAGCTCTCCTCAAACATTTTTCCACACCCATGTGACCTATATGTACAGCTTCCATCATCTGGCGTCTTAGGTCTCTTGGTATGATTATCTTGTGACCCTTACATACAATGCCATCTATCTCTGTCAACTCATCCCTGTGGTTCCAATATTCTAGTGCTTGGGATGGACATTTCTTGCGTTTTTCGGGCCAACCATCATGTATAATGTTCATAAGTATCTTCATCTGTGGGTCAGCTTGGGTTGCTAATCTGACTTCCTCTAATTTTCTATCACTCATCCTTGTACTGGTCATAACTGTGTGCACATGTAAATCCATGCCTGCTGTTAGCTGTGGGTAAGTATCTGGCAAAAACTTGCGTGAAAGTGTATCAGCAATAGGCATGTCCTTGCCTGGGATGTGCGTCAACTTCAGATCATAAGCCTGCAGTTGCAAAAGCATCCTTTGTAGCCTCGCTGGAGCCTGTGCGAGTAGCTTTGCGTGAATGGCAACTAGGGGTTTGTGGTCTGTATGGACCTGAACTTCCCTACCATATAGGTACTGGTGAAATTTCTTGCAGCCGAAAAGGATAGACATCTCCTTCTCATATGGGCGTACTTAATTTCCGCTGGGGTTAGTGACTTTGAAGCAAATGCAACTGGTTTGCCATCCTGCAAAAGTATTGCTCCGAGCCCAAACTGAGATGCGTCAGTCTCCAACACTACTGGTTTTCCCGGGTCAAAATATGTAAGCAGAGGTTCAGGTGTTCTGGTTATAAGGTCCTTGACCTTCTGGAATGCCTGGGCCTGTGGTGTATCCCATATAAATTCCGTGTCTTTCAGCAGCAGCTGACGTAACGGGCTGGTGACGTTAGCAAGATTTGGTGCGAACTTTGAAAGGTAAGTGATCATACCCATGATAGTCTGAAGTTCTGACTTATTGGAAGGAGGCTCCATATCCTTAATAGCAGCTATCTTAGAGGGATCTGGCTTCAATCCATCTGCTGAAAGGATGTGGCCAAAATACTCAACTTCCTGAACTCCCACTTGTAACTTCTCCTTGTTCATCTTGATGCCCACACTCCTGCATTTATCCAACACCTTGATGAGGTTGTCATTGTGCTCCTGTGGGGTCCTGCCGTAAACCAATATGTCATCAACAATGGCAGCAACTCCGGACATTCCTTCGAAGCATTGGTCTATCTTCTGCTGGAAGATGTCTTGTGAGTTCTTCAAGCCAAATGGTAAACGCAGGTATCGATATCTCCCGAATGGAGTATTGAATGTAGTGAGCAGTGATGATTCACGTGAAAGTCTAACAGTCCGGTAACCAGAGCTGGCATCTAACTTGGAAAATTACTTGGCACCTGAGACTTGAGGAAGGATATCATCCAAGGTCCTCATAGGGTAGTGTGGTCTCATAATGGCTTTGTTGAGTTCCATGGGATCCAAACATACTCTAAGCTTTCCTGATGCTGGCTTTGTAGTAACGACTAATGAGTTCACCCATTCTGTTGGTTCTGTTACCTTTGTGATGATTTACGCTGACTCAATTCTGTCTAACTCTACTTTTAGCTTGTCGCGTAGGGCTACAGGCACCTTGCGCGGGGGGTTGACAACCGGTCTAACATTTGGATCAACCTGAAAAGTACATTCTCCTCCAAACAGACCTATGCCGTGAAATACATCTGAGTACTGACTAAGTACATGACTCTTACTGAAGGGCATAACCTTATCAATAGAGTAAGTGCAGTAAACTATGCCTAAATCTAAGCATGCTCGTAAACCTAGAATTGGATGCGAATGCGTCTGTACGACCTGATACTCTATGCTATAATCCTTACCCTTAAGGTTGCTTTGAATAACAGAATAGCCTATGGGGTGTACAGAGTGGCCATTATAAGCAAATAGCTTGATCTAAGATTTGCCTAATGTGTGATAGGGAGCTAAATCAATGTACAAAGATTCGGGCAGAATATTGACTTGAGACCCTGTATCTACTTTGAACCTAACCTCTTTGTGGTTTGGGCCTAGCTTAATGTTAATAAATGCTTGATCATGCTCAACATTGCCATCAACATTGTCAATATTAAAATCTGAATCTGACTCATGAACAAAATTGCCAAACACATTACATGAATCATGATTAATGTCAACAGATCTCTGTGTATTGTCACTTTCACGATTAACATTGTTCATTTCACTGGGCTTCTGCAAACAGTCACTCGAGTTCACATGGTTAATGTCATTTACGGATCGCGAACGACACACACCGGCGAAGTGGTTCCACTTGTGGCAGTTGTTGCACCTCTGACCTTGTGCCTGACAAGTATCCTGAGTTCCATGTCGCTTTCCGCATTTTCCGCATGGCTTCGTCTTCGGAGTAGATGGAAACTTTGGCGGAGTGGATCGCATCTTTGACTGGTGGGGTGGTCTCCTACCACTCCTCTCTGCAGGTGAGTGTGCATGGGATGTAGACTTGGACAATGCTTGTACGTGTACCGATTGCTGTCCCATGAGTTTGAGCTGTTCCTGAGAGTACTCGTATGCCTGAGCTATCTGTACAGCCTTATCCAGGGTGAGTGCCTCGCCAACGTTCATAAGTTTTTCCCGATTTTTTTCTGATTGTATCCCAAACACAACCCTGTCTCTTATCATTTCCTCTGTGTCTTGAAAGTTGCAGTCTCTTGCTAATAGTTTTAGTTTAGTCACAAACTGATCAAACGTGTTTGTTCCCTGTACTTCATTGTTAAACTTGTATCTGGCGAAGATTGGGTTTAACTTGGGTTGAAAGTACCTGAGGAATCTATCATAGTGTGGTTGTAGTTTTTTCATGTCGTCGTTCGAAAATGCTGGGAAAGTGTTATAAATATCACGACCTTTCTCGCCAATCCACAATAGAAGGTATGAGACTTGTTCTTCTTCATTCTTTTCTTTCAATGGGCCTGCGAAAAGCACATGTTGTTCAAACTTTTTCCAGGCTTCGGGCAAATTCGAACTAGACCAGTCCATGGTCGGTGGGGGAATGCCGCATAATTCCGTGATAGCCGTGTATTACTTGTGAAGGTGGAACTATCCGCCACTTCTGACACCATGTATCGTTTTGTATTAGTTTTAAAATGTGGGTTCACTGGCTGGATATGCGGATTCAGAACTGACAACACGTGTGTACAAAACAGGAAAACGTTTCTTCAACGACACACATAAAAGTAACTCGTACATCATTCAGTTCGTACATTTACATATTCGTATTACAATAACATTACAGGAACATCTTCTCCTGCGGCCTTCCAAATTTTAACTCAAGTCTGTTTGATGATTTATTACCACACCAATCAGAATCATCAACCCAGTTCTAACCTATCAACAACATGGGACTCGATATCAACAAACACAGACATGGCCCTCCATAATTTACATCTTCACCAAAGAAATAACTCATATTCCAAATGCAAACTCGGTCATATCAGTAAATCTACAAATAATCATAGCTAAAAAGGAATTATTCCATCACATGTTAGAGCAAACTGACCCAGTTCAAGAGAAATAGCTTGGATCAGATATATATGATTGTGAAGTCCTACCACCATATTCACCATACCAAGTTCTATAGCCAGGAGGGATAGACATTCAGACCCCCATAGTGGAGTTGCCATCATAGCTCGCTCTATTATACAGGGTACAGAAATACAGCTCAACACCGATTTTGAAATAGTGGTAGCTTGCTTCCAGGTCCAAAACTTAAAAGAAGCCCCTGGTCATAGGATCAATCTATAGGCCACCAAGCAGTGGCCAGCTGTATATGGATTCTTTATGTAGTGTTAACCTAATATACTTCCATTGCCCCCATGTTATAGGCATTCTTGTATAAATCCCCAGGCACCATGGTATAATTTCACATTGTTGCAGTTATACCATGGCTTGCATGGTACAATTTCTTTTGAATTACCCATGCCGTAAAAATAAAGCAAAACAGGGTTTCTTTATTAATTCAAAATTTCACATAAAGCACGAGAAACAAATTTATTTGAATTTGTTTACACTTCAAACAAATCTAAGAATGTTTGAACATTGTAATTAATTTCCAAAGTTAAAAGTGAAACTACACTCACTAAATCCACTTTTCAATTGGTTCAGAATTTCTGTTGCTGACGTTTCTGTAGAACCCAAATTACATTTCAAATCAACACCGGAATTTGGTCGACTTGGCAAGCTCGGTTTCACATCCGTATTATAATTGTTTTTTACCGGAACTGCATGTAGCATTTTGTACACACAAAGACGAATCTTCAACAATTTTCACTTTTTTGGAACAAGGTAGTTCGAGAATATTTGAAAATCTCTCAGCTGGTCGTTAGACGCACGCTTGTATTTTCGCACTCCGTTTAAACTTCTATGTCCGGTCCTGCTCATGATTTGCTGCTCGTCTAAATCGCTCTGGTACAACTGGGTTACACATGTTCTTTTTCCCGACCGATTCGTGAAATTTCCCTCTAATCCTACCTTGTTGCACATTTCTTTCATCAAGTTTTCAAACCTATTCACAACTTTTTTTTGCTTGGAAAATTTGAGAGTTCCAGGAATAGGGCGTTTGCAAAATTGTCTATCTTTGTCATCAATTAGGCCAATGTAAGAAGTGTACAAATGGACAAGATTTTGGTCAATATCCTCGGTAGTAACATAATGTTTAATGTTATTGTAGGCAACATTACGATGCTTTAACCAACCTGTAAATGTTTTGTTTGCACGTCCCACGAACTGTATGAACTTGCCAGTGTCGTTCTCGCCTACTTCAAACTGAGAAATATCTAGGTCGTGATGCTCATCTCTACTCATAATCCAGATAGCTTGCAGTTGTAGAAAAAAAACTCCATATAGTAATGCCTCACTGGATTCATGACCGATAGCACCGGATGTCCAAAGCCGTTCTTCCTGGTCGCGGCTGATTGGGTCTGCCTGGCGTACAGTCGAACCATACGTACGTAGATGTTCGACGTCAGCTGCAAGTTTGTTGATCTTCTCCATCAGAAGAATAACTGATGGCTGAGCGTAGGCTCCAGAAATTGTTGGAACTTCAGGTGTACCGGTAGGTAATGGCGCACTAGGGATGTCTCTATATCCACACGCTGCGCCAGATAACGCTGTCTCTTAAGCTTGGGTATGGTCAACTGGTCCCCCAGCACGAACAAAAAATCCCAGGCTTTCCGATAAGCCCGCAATATATCTGTACATGATGTCACGATCTGCAAGTTGTAAACGAGCTTCTGAAGTCAGCACTATTGAGTAAAAATTCTAAATGCGTTGGGCATGTTTAAGGGCAAGGGAGTGAAATTTCTCGATATCTGCACTATATGTCCTCTCTAGGTCGTTGTATCTTTGAAAAAAGCATTCAGTAATGCTTGCCAGTTATACTTGACATTGTCTACAAGGCGTTGATACAAGGAGAGCGCTGGTCCGCTCAAATAAAGGTGCAAAGCTGTACACCTGCGGTCGGTGGCAGTCAGCTTTATTCCATGTAGAATCAGATAACTGTCGAGTTCGTCCAAAAATTTATTTGGGTCCTCGTGTGAGTGGCTGGAAAATTTCATGATGTGGACGGCCTTCGAAGGATTGGCATCCATGCCAAATTTGTACGTGTTAAGTATATCACAGCAAAAAGGAGGGAAATGAAGAAAATGTTTCTCACAACATAATGTTCTTTGTAGGTTTTGATTCTCCACCATGTTCCGGATATGTGATGGCGCGGATTACATGGTGATTATGGCCGTTAAAGGACCATAGAATGTAAACACTAATAAATCTTTAGATTATAAAAAACCACGCTTCTTCCATTTTTTCCGGAAACTTTTTTATTAACATAAAAGAGAAAACCTATCCGGTCAGACATTCAATATCCGGAAATCTGGTCTGAAAGCAAGAAACTGTCGTACAGTACATGCGAACTGCCCATGCTGTACTTTTCTTAGTGTTGGAAGGGGTTGTCCCGGAGATAAGTTCATCCAAATCTTCGTCTTTGACTGGATTTGCGAATCTCAACGAATTCTCTGAAAGAGTACACTTATCCTGAATTGTAGTTATAATTCTATTGTTGAGTACCGTTTCTCTACTCTCAGACTGATATCCAAGATGAAAAGTCATGTCCGCAATATCAGATATCATGCACTCCGACTTGATGTAGTCCAGTTTTATACGATCGGCGATTTGACTTAATGTAAAGTTTTCATCATCATCCCCAATTTCATCGCCAAAAACCGGAAAAAAGTCCATGAAATCAAGATCGTCATCCTCCATCGTTTTTGAAAAATTCTTAACTCAACTGCGCGCTTGACGCCAAATTTGAATCACGTGATCATTTGAAAGAGGTTCCCCATGAGGCTAAATTATTGATAATTCTTACATTTATCGCACTTTTTAAAAAACATTTTCTCAGAAATTCTATCTAAGTACAGAAAATTCAGTGCTAAATATTATCTTTTAAATATTGTATTTAAATAATAGAATTTATCACTTTTTTGTTATTGAATATAAATTCACCTTTCCGCTCCCTATTTTCCGAGAATCGTTCCTTCTTTACTTAATGATGATGCAATGGAAAAGGAAGACCATCCAGGGAAGCTACTTCATACATTACCAGGTCCTGAATATTACCAACAAGGCTAAGTACCTGGGTGTAACTATTACCAATAACTAAGCTGGAACACCCACATAGACCAGGTCTATAAGAAGGCAAATTCCACTACAGCCTTTCTCCGGAGGAATCTACCATACTGTCCTCATATAACCAAGGAGATGTGCTACACAGCAATGGTCAGACCACAACTGGAATATGCGTGCACTGTGTTGGATCCCTATATCCAGAATAAAATCAACAAGCTGGATAGTGTACAGCGCTGAGCTGCAAGGTACGTGCTGACTGACTACCAGCAGTGTCACCTCCATCATCCCGCAGCTGAGATAGGAGACGCTACAATATTGCCGACAACCCACCAAAGCAGTGTTGATGTACAAGATCTTGTAGCCATTCCATTCTCACCTTTTTTCCATCATACTGGTGCTGCTACTAGAGGTCATCAACAAAGATTGCAAATCCCATTTGCCAGAACAGACACATACAAAGGATCCATTCTTCCATCTGGGATCCGTCTGTGGAACGCTTTACTATTCAGCGTCACAGAAGCCCAATCCCTTGACTTATTAAAGCCGGGGCTGGGGAAAGTTGGTTAACCTTAAGGTGACAGTAGTGTTTTTACTCAGTTTTTAATTGTAAATAGATGACTCTCCACTGCACTTGTGTCCTGTGTCCTGTTAAACACAGTGCGATGATGCCCAAAAGGTCATGCACTATACTGGAATAAGGAGAAGAATAACCAGGGAATTCCACATTGAACACCCCTATTTCAGGATGTGAATATAAGACGTATTGCTCTGTCATGTGGTCAAAGATATTTTGGAAATGAAGCTTTTTAAAAACACAAAGAAAATGAAACACATGTTTTTACTCTATAAGTCAATATACAAGCTAATTGTGGCCCGGGTCCATCAAGCCGCACGAGACATATCGTCTAACTGTGACGTCACGGGTATACATTTACAATCAACTGTCAGTGGCGCATGTACATTTATGAAAATCAGCAATTGCTATTTTCCCCCAACGACGTGCCATAGATCCATATTTTGGAAAATCTAAAACTTCTAATGCGGTTGCTAGAATCACTTTCTCACTGACATCTCATGACATTTGTAATAGAGGATTGACAGATAATTGATTTCACGAACGGATTCACATTTAGTACGAAGGCTCAGGAAGTTTGGTGTTGATAATTCCAATAGACACTTTAAACTATCCTCGCACACTCTCTGAAGGAAAGGATTACCATTAAAATTTATCATTATTGATATCCATATAAATATATGACAAATCAAAAAAAAATATAGCTCTACAAAACAATCGGATCTTTCAACCTGGCAGATCAGTATAATGTAGAATATGAATTCACTATCTTGCAATTGTTTGTTCGAATAAAGGTTAATTATGATAAAATGTAAAAATGTGAAAAGTTTGTAGACAACAGACAATCACCAGACACTGATAAAAAAAACTCGATCCTTGGGCCTTACGATTTTGAATTTCTTCCTTAGAAAGAGATGTATGAGTAAAAGTGGATTACCACTTGTAGAATTAAATCCAAGCTCAATGCCTGACTAGCATTGAAAAAAAAATAAACTTTCAAATATGTGATTTTATTGATTGCAACTTTTGTTGGTTTTGTAGTGAAGGTCAAGCCTTCATGATATTTGCATTCATTGAAGGCTGGCATTTTATATAACACACATGTACACATCGTTTAGAGCGTCATTGCTTTCATTTAGCTCCCTCTTAAGCTCCGAATTTTCTGTTTTAAATTGTTCAATATCGTGAGTTAGTTTCTGATTGTCTTCTTTTAGTTGCAAAATTTGGTCGTTCATTTTCTTTTCAAAATTCTTTATGTGATTGCAGAGTTACTCCTCAACGACATTTTTGATGATATCCCTGATGTCGTCAACTTTGACTGATTTTTTCAGATCGTTTTTTATTTCAGTAAGTTGCTTCTGAATTGAGAGCATTTCCCCTGACGGTCTCTCCGACGCCTTTTCCGATTTCTCCTGACTTTGATTATTGTTATTTGGAGTATTAGATGTTTTATTTAGAGATAGGACTATTTGTTGACTTGAGTGAGTTAGAATTCGAATTTCTAGTAACAAAACCACTGGCCGACAAAGTCAACTATTTGTCTGTCATATAACCGGTTTGGACATGTAACTTTTTATAGTTATAACTACTCGCGTCAAAGTGTGGACTGAAAACTCCTACAAAAAATCATTTTGCACTTAAGGTCTCTAAAAATAACAGTCCTGAATCTCTGAACACACTTGATTATAACTTCTTCATCCAAGACACACAACATATTGAGTTATGCGCTATAATGACCACTCTACCTCTCCGTCACTAAGCGTTACCTTCTCGAACGGGCGCCATTACCGAAATGCTAGAGAATCACAAATGATTATTTTGTAAAATTACATTTTACCACATATGAAGGTTTGAAGCAAAGCATTTTGAGTGCATGGCCAAATATCAAACAATATTTATATTATACTTTTGTTAAACCATATCAACCGGAAATTGTAAAAATACTGTGTAAGAACAGAAAAGGATCCAGAAGTATTTCTGATTATTTAATGTCAAAAACACAGCACAGACCTATTTGTGAAAACAAATGGGATACTAATCTAAAATAAGAGTTAAATTCTGATTGGAAATATGTTTATACACACTTTAAATTGACAACAAACACTCGGGACTTATGTGGTTCAATTACAGAATTATCCATAGAATATTAGATACTTATAAGAACCTATATCTGTCTAAAATAAACAGTTCACCACTTTGTTCAGTATGTAACTTAGAACCAGATTCAATCAAGCATTTATTTTCCTACTGTCCACAGGTTTCTGTGACTTGGTTAGCATTGTCAGATTGCATATTTCATAAGTCTGGTACAAGAATTGATTGATTGATTGTATACTGTTTAACGTCCCTCTCCAGAATATTTCACTGATATGGAGACGTTATCATTGCCGGTGATGGGCTGCAAATTTAGGCCCATGCTCGGCGCTTATGGCCTTTGAGCAGGGAGGGATCTTTATCGTGCCACGCCTGCTGTGACACGGGGCCTCTTTTAATACGGTCTTATCCGAAGAACCGCCCCATTTAGTCGCCTTTTACGACAAGCAAGGGGGTACTGAGGACCTATTCTAACCCGGATCCCCACGGGGCGGTACAAGAATTGTATTTGGTGTCAAAACTGTTATTTTTGGTAATTTGGAAGAAGATCATATTGTAATTAATTTAATTATCCCACTAGTGTAGAAATACCCATTTCAACATTCAAGAAAGAATAATCATATTGTTTTAATGAAATCTTAAAATATGTAAATAATTACTTTTGTTTAAAAGAAAAGTTGTCAGGAAATATATTTTACAAAAATAGATGGTCCAAGTGGAAATGTCTTTTTAATGTGTCTAATAGTAACTCTTAATATAATTTCTGATTGAATATCTTTGCATATTGCGTTAGTTTTATGTTTATGTTTATGTTTATTATTAAAGTGTATCTATCCTTATGTATGTATACTAGATGGTCATTAATGTGTGCGTATTTGTATTTTTCCAACAGGTATGAGAGTGGGATAGAGAGGTGTATGATTATGTTTTGCAATTACTTAAAAAAAATTATACAACACTAGCTTCATTATCGTTAAATATACAATCAATGTTGAGTTGATCAGAATTGTTCTGAACTATTCCGTTAGCTGCACCCTTATAATTCTATCATATGGTGGGGCCCTTGCTAACTGGTCAGGTTTCTAGTTTGAGATTGTTCTTACCATATTCACAAGCATAGTGACAATTTCCTTCTTTACTGCATATAATAAAAAAATGTGCAATTCATTCTGAAATATTCTAAAGGTTACTTCAACTTCTTCATCAGAATTCATAACATTGTAGATAACATCATCTCCAAAAAGTTCATTAATGATTTTCAAAATTTGTTGTGCAACATCATATTGCCAACTGGGACAGTTTTTTAAAATGTCTTCAGGTGTAAAAAATATTATCTACATGTTTAATGACAAAATTAATGACAACATATAATAAACCATGTATTAAATCTGATTTAACAAGAGTTGAAAATTGGACAGTTAAAATTTTAATTCTCCCAATTTCTGTTTTAATAATATTCTGTCTGATGAATTTACATCCCGGCTCATTTGATCAGATAAATCATCTTTCAATTCAAACAGAACTGCAGGATGGGTGTTCGGATACACGTCAAATTCACATTCACGTTTTTCACAAACATCACAACATACATGCATTGGAATACTTCTTTCAATTTTACTTCCATATGAAGAACACAGAATATCACGTCTGCACTTCGAGTCTTTCGCCAATTGTACTAGTTCCTCTTCGGACTAGTTTCAATTGTCCCTTATGACATTTATAAATTATGAGTTCATGGTAAGAAAAACCATCTTATTACAGCCTTACAAAAGTGTCATTCTCCCTAAGAAGGCCATGATGAATGTTATGAACCCCATAGAAATTAACATATACCCCTGCCGAATTAGTACAAAAACCCATGTCTGCATCCATATTTCTGAACATAAGAAATGTCAAAGAACAAGTGTATAATGCATATAGGGCATATAAGATGTTATATTATGTGATCATGGATCTCATCTGTTTGCTGCTTTTCCTGCATGCCATGGGTGTCCCAAATACTGAACATGAAAATGATCACCCAACCAACTTTGCAGCAATGTCAGAAAAAAATAGATCACATCGATACCGTGAGTGAAAAATTTTTGAGAAAGTACTTCTTTGGTGACATCGAGGAATTATTTCAAAGAACAAAGTACGGTATTGGCCAAAAAATGCCGGTCGTCAGACATGCTCCGTTCAAAACATTTTAAAAAGCTTAGAATTTTTAGAATCAAATGATATATAATTTATATACCTGACTTAAATGTATGCATTGGAAAAATAACGCTGAATACAGTGCCTTTTATAGCAGAACGTCGAGATTTTGCGAAGAATTTTGACGCGACGTCATGAATACGTTCAACGTGTAGAAAGCGTTATCTGAAAATCCTAACTTACTCGCCAGGACACAGTTTATATTAAATACTGATTTATTAATACGTCATTGTTGTTTTGTTTTTGCTTTTCTTTTTATTTATTTATTATCATTATTACTTACAATGTAATCATCCACGTAAGTGCCCCGCTTTAGTTGATGAGAATTATTAAAAGTCCAACAGAGGAACGTGGAGAAAAAGAAATAAACTGCCTTTTCTCTTTGATATTTGCTTTCATTTTATTGCAGTGATTATACAGTTTAAACAATATTAAAAATAGCTATTTCTTTTAAATTAATTGATAAAAATTTCTACATCAAATCTAGTAAAAAAATGTACTGATGAAAAAAAAATCGATGCATGTTTCCCCGGCACCAAAAAAGTTCAATTCTCAAGAATATGGTATACAAGATGCAAGAACAGAAAACTTGAATGTCAAGATAATATAATTAAAATTACAATTATCTGATCATAGTATAGAAGACTATGGTTATATTTAATGTACAGGAGAAATTCCCCCTCCAATGGTAATTTTTCAGGAATGCGAGGGATTTCGATCCCGATTAAAAAAAATAAGCACAGCTAACTTTTTAAAATCAGATAATGGGTATATGAAATCGATTGTTTTCTGAGATATATTCATTCATATCCTGCTTGATGACTGAGGAATACTTAAAATTTAAATGTAACTCACCCCAACACCCCCCTCCCCCCATTCGAGTGTAATGAGGTCTTATCATTTATATATATGCCTTACACAAACATTTTGGTTTTGATAAGACATGTAAAATAATATTTGATAAGACTGAAAATGAATAATCAGTAAATGTCTTCATTCAAAAGTGTTTTTTTTTAGGGGGGGGGTTATAAATCGGACTTTCAGTTCGGACTGAATAACTGGCAAAATTGGAAATACAGCTAACGTCCTTTCTATCTGTTACAATCAAAACATTCAGTGATAGCTATAGACAATGAAATTGGCGGGTACAATTCGACGCGAACGTTTGGAAAACATCGGATTGAAATTGCAGATCAAAATTCATTTTCAATCCACCTCAGCTACGCTAGAAGGCACATCATTACTGATTGACCCAGAAGACAAATAATTTCAATTTTGGTACAGTTTGAATTTTTTTGTCCAGTGTTTTAAATGAACAAATATTTAAGGGACAAATATTTCATTTCTGTTTGGTAAATATATGTATATCTTTGTGGTGGTGGGTGGTGGGGGAGTGGGGGGGGGGTTGGAACGATTATCAAATAAAGTTGTCCAACAGTTTTCAGGGAGAATAAGTATAAAACTCATGCATTCTTATAATCCTAGAAATAAAATATATTGTCATGTTAAGCCATGACATGACTCGACAATCCCCCCTTCTAGAATCAAATATCTCCTGAAAAATAATCCTTGTCTTGTTTGATCTTTCGCGGTCTTAAGATTAAAATTATGACCCCGTGTGGTAGGGCGGGGCCACAATAGGGAATCCAAGTTTTATATAGCAAAAATAAGCAAATATCTTTAAAAATATTCTTCTCAGGCCCACTGGGCATGTAGAGCTGAAACTTATATGGAATCATCCTCTTGATAGTTTTGGAATAAAATAAAGTCATTGTTTAAAAATTTTACTATTACTTTGATAAACGCAAAAAATATCTCTTCCGTTGAGAAAGTAAACATGATACTTAAAAACTATTTAATTTTTTATGTGACAAATCTAGTGGAAATACGCCCCGATAATGTAGAGGTGTAATACAACCCCTAACCTTATGTGTCCATATAAGTCACGTCAGATTAAATTAAAACAATTTGATAGAGTCAGATGTAAATGTCACCAGTTCAAAAAAGTGTGCGATTAATGGAAAATATCGTTAAAGATAGAGAATTGGAGATAATAGTTTATTTATCTTTATTAAAACAAATTTTACAATTGGTCAATTTAATGTTAACCGAGGAATGGAATTAAATTAACCACATCTTCGAGAATGCACTATAAATATAATCATGTTTATCATTAGCTCACCTGAAAAAAAATCAATTTACCTCAAGTCATACATTGTCTCTTTGACAAAATAGTTCTTCAATAGGTAAATTATTTTGTTGTCTAGACTGCAGCAGAATTTTTATATTCTGCCGTAACATTTAATATATAGATTTAGAAGTTATCTCCTAGACTCAAAAAGTTAACATTGTCCCAATGAATTTGTAACTGAAAGTTCAAGTGAGCTTTTCTGATCACCCGTTGTCCATCCGTCCATTTGTAAACTTTTAATACTTTTCTAACGTCTTATCAGGAACCAGCTGGGACAATTTTAATCAAACTTGGTACAAAGCATCCTTGGGTGAAGAGGACTTAAAATTGTAAAAATGAAGGTCAATCGAAGGACCAAGCTCCTTTACATGGTTAGATAATCAAGAAACACAAACATAGGTTGTCCCTGGAAACATTGAATGCTTACAAAGCCATTCATACATGCTGTCGTATCGTCACTTGTAAAGGTACATGTAATCAGTAATCACGTAAAACAAAATACTGTGCTAGAGCCTCTCTCCAATTAGATGCATCATGCCAACCTCTCTGAATAAAAATCAAAGAGGCTTGTTCATCAAAGTCTTGTGATCCACTTCTAGATGGAACTTTGCACTGCGTATCGGCAAACTCAATATCTTCTTCATTCACTGACTGAAGACAGTTAAGGAAACCTGAAAAGAAGAAAAATAAATTATGAGACGTTCTTCCAAATTGAACAACAATAGTTAAGGTGTATCTATTTAGAAGTCTACATACATGTAATGCTAATTAAATGTCTCTAAATTGTAAGATTTCAGGTAATATTTTAAGCATACCCTTCATAAAGCAAAATCAAAATTCTAAAATTTCTGTGATTTTTATTTTATACCTTTCTCTTCAGGTAGCAAATAAAGTACTGTTGGTTTCCCATGGGGGCAAGCTGCATGTCTACTGTATGAAATAGAATGGTTGTTCCAATGTTCCACTAAGTTGTTCAATTCATTTTGTAAAAGTGGCATGAATGAAAACCGTATTGCATATCTACAATGAAAGACCTTCACATAAAATCTATTTTGTATTTATAAACAAACACACAGGATCTAAAAAGTGAACAATAACCTACATGTGATGTAGATTCCCCCTTTGAAAGGCACCAAAAACTTCTAGGTCCTTAAAAAAATGAATCCACCATTCCATTTGATGTCTTCGCATCATGCTCCACCAACATTCTATCCTCTGTTGAAACAAAAGCTTAAATGACTCCGACAGAAGAAAACAGAGAGAGGGGAGAAAGGGGGATGATAGCGAGTGTTTGTCAATACATGTATCTTTACCTGATTGAAAAGGGACCGAACGACCCTATAACTGTCAATACCAGTGAACACATCTTTTCCTTCATGTCGAAAGAGACATTGCAAAGCTCCCATTATTATATTTTCTGTGCCTGGATCACTTTGAAGAATAGTAGGACAGCCTAATTAAAAGTATACATACGCTATTTTACCAACTGAAATTACAAGGGACAGAATCCAAATAAATTACTACCATGTGTATTGTATGCATTTTTAAATCTTGGAATCGTAAAATTTATCAAATAATTATGCACAAAGATCGCAAATTGTACTTGTCTTTTATTAATTTTCAATCTGAAGTTGAAAATGATTACATGGCAAATTATAATCATTTTCAACTTCAGATTAAAAATTAATAAAAGACACATGTATAGAGTATTGTTTAAAAAAAACGAAATGCTTTTAATATTAGTTGTGTGAGAGTACATGGAATATTGATACATTGTAGCTTTCAAGGAGACTCGTCTACTGGGGCCTTATGGCGGCTCCAAACCTATTTTTACACATCCAGCTCACCAATATTCCTGGAATCCCACCCAACCTGCATTGTCAATTCCTGAATTATCTCTTGTCTACCAACAGAATTTTTACCTTGCAAGGTTCTCACACAATTCAGGAAATGTTGACCAACAATCGCTGGGTTGTTATTCGATGGCCCAACTACCAGCCACAATATCTTCCTAGAATAACTGTGGGAAGTATATTGCATGCAATATTGATAAATTTTTTATCAAACCAAACAAGCATACATGAACATTCAAATTTGGCGCTTAGAAGAAATCTCAAAATCAATTTCAATTTTTATGTTAAGATACTGAATCACATGGACACTAAAACAGTCAGCAATTTTGTGACGTGAACCAGATTTGTCTACTACTCCGATAACTTTTGCGGGAAAATGCACTATATGAATGCCGAAAACATGGAAATATGAAGTATCATGACCCTGTCATGTGATAAGCTAGAAACAATCAGAAAATGCGTTAAAAAAATAATAATGAGGTATTATAAGCAGACTTAGGTCACTTGTATAGATATCCAAAGAGCTCTTTCCTTGCGTTGTGTGTACATAAAATTTACATGATTATATAAAAATGACTCACCCATCTATACATCCATGTATTGGAAATCCATACGGTTTTAACTTGTCGTATCTAAAATAAAGAAGATATTATATTCGATTAGGTAAATGGAAAAGAATACATGAAATGATATTCAATAAATTAAATGTTACATATCCTACCCGTCCACATGCCAAATAAAGTTAGGTCCACAAGAGTAGTAAACTTTCCTCTTAATACGGCGACGTCTACGAAAACGAACACCAACGGGGTCAAGATCTCTTAATATTTGCATGACTTTATCCCTGAAAAAAAAATGTCTAAGAAAATGTAAATGACTGCAAGTACATGTATAGATCGAAAACATGTATTACATGTAAATTATAAATGACCTGTTCACAGGGAAAATTCAAATTTTATTAAATCTCCTGCAAATTAAATTCTCTTTGAGAATGGAGCATAAGGAACCAGTATACATGTATACCTTCTAACTGGAATACCCCTATGTTTGAGAATGTCTGTCATGTATCTGTATCCGGTGGAAAGTTTCGGCTTGGAATCGCACGTGATTTCAATTATCTTATCAAAGTTCAAAATCAACATAAATATGTCAATCAGAAGTTTCTCTGTTAGAAAGTGTCATTTTTGTCAATTTGACAATTTCTCTGTACAAAAAGCAACAAAGGTTTGTGAGCATATTGTACATAGTAGAATTTGTCAATTTGTACATGTACATTTAGCAACAAAGGTTTTTGTGCATTTTGTCTGTGCTAAATTGTACAATTTTACATGTACACAAGACAGTAAGTTAAGTTGAAATGTGGCGGCTGTTATCGGCCATCGTATTAAACCGGGTTCGTAGGACAAATATCAATTTAACGATAGAACATATATCGTGTCGACGTAGGAATGGATATTATTATTATTAATAGAGTGATGGAGTCATGGGAGTGATAGCGTCACATGAGTATAACGTACTACGGGTAGAATTAATGTCACAGGAAGTAAAGGACATTGCAGGGTTGCAACTGGTGCAAGAGTTTTGCTAAGTAACAATGTTGATCTGTCTTTAATTCCGTGTAATTAAAAGATCACGAATAATATAAGACCGAATTATCTTTCCCCTCTCTGAAATACATTTAAGAGGTCGTACAATAATTATTCGGTTAGATAATCAAAGGAGTTCCGACTTATAGCACAGGTTCAGAATCTCTGGTGTTTCTTTCATTAAAGGTACATGGACACATTATTTGAAGTTAATATTTTCTGTACATATCACGAATTATATATTTCAATAGCATTTCACACAAAAATAATGTAAGGTTTTTCCGATACGTTGTAAGAGGAATAATTCTCAGTGTTTTACATTTCTCCCAATGAGTATGTCTTGAAATGATAAGCAAGTAATCAAGTTGACAGTTTATTCACAGTTTAAAATCCACAATAGCACTAACACAGTAAGTATAAAAATCCAAAAAAAAATTGTGCGTAGTGATCGTAATGACTATCAAAAACTGACAGACGGACTGTTTAAAATCGCTCCTACATTTATACTGTAACGGGACCGTCTAGGGTGTAGCACAAACAGAGTCAAGATGTGTCTTTTATTAATTTTCAATCTGAAGTTGAAAATGATTACATGGCAAATTATAATCATTTTCAACTTCAGATTAAAAATTAATAAAAGACACATGTATAGAGTATTGTTTAAAAAAAACGAAATGCTTTTAATATTAGTTGTGTGAGAGTACATGGAATATTGATACATTGTAGCTTTCAAGGAGACTCGTCTACTGGGGCCTTATGGCGGCTCCAAACCTATTTTTACACATCCAGCTCACCAATATTCCTGGAATCCCACCCAACCTGCATTGTCAATTCCTGAATTATCTCTTGTCTACCAACAGAATTTTTACCTTGCAAGGTTCTCACACAATTCAGGAAATGTTGACCAACAATCGCTGGGTTGTTATTCGATGGCCCAACTACCAGCCACAATATCTTCCTAGAATAACTGTGGGAAGTATATTGCATGCAATATTGATAAATTTTTTATCAAACCAAACAAGCATACATGAACATTCAAATTTGGCGCTTAGAAGAAATCTCAAAATCAATTTCAATTTTTATGTTAAGATACTGAATCACATGGACACTAAAACAGTCAGCAATTTTGTGACGTGAACCAGATTTGTCTACTACTCCGATAACTTTTGCGGGAAAATGCACTATATGAATGCCGAAAACATGGAAATATGAAGTATCATGACCCTGTCATGTGATAAGCTAGAAACAATCAGAAAATGCGTTAAAAAAATAATAATGAGGTATTATAAGCAGACTTAGGTCACTTGTATAGATATCCAAAGAGCTCTTTCCTTGCGTTGTGTGTACATAAAATTTACATGATTATATAAAAATGACTCACCCATCTATACATCCATGTATTGGAAATCCATACGGTTTTAACTTGTCGTATCTAAAATAAAGAAGATATTATATTCGATTAGGTAAATGGAAAAGAATACATGAAATGATATTCAATAAATTAAATGTTACATATCCTACCCGTCCACATGCCAAATAAAGTTAGGTCCACAAGAGTAGTAAACTTTCCTCTTAATACGGCGACGTCTACGAAAACGAACACCAACGGGGTCAAGATCTCTTAATATTTGCATGACTTTATCCCTGAAAAAAAAATGTCTAAGAAAATGTAAATGACTGCAAGTACATGTATAGATCGAAAACATGTATTACATGTAAATTATAAATGACCTGTTCACAGGGAAAATTCAAATTTTATTAAATCTCCTGCAAATTAAATTCTCTTTGAGAATGGAGCATAAGGAACCAGTATACATGTATACCTTCTAACTGGAATACCCCTATGTTTGAGAATGTCTGTCATGTATCTGTATCCGACTGTATTAGGTACTGTTGTCAGAAGTTCCTGAAATAGGAAATGTGTGATATATGTGTTATAAGAAGATAACCTGCATTTCAAAAAAATATGTGCACCCATTTACTCTAATTTACCTGAATATGTGCTCTTAAATCCGCGTCAGTACAGTTAGTCTGTCCTCGTCTTCGAGGATAGTTTAAGCGAGTGAGACGTTTGCATATAGCGTTGGAGCTATAAAGAATGTTATGAAAACTATTACTTATGATATATATATATATATACATCATGAAGAAGAAATGAAAGCGCTTATGTTTTACTCGTTCTCTGTGTTTTTATTTATTTAAAATAATTTTCTTATTTATCACCGATCACTGTGATTTTTCTTGGATTTATCTATCTATCTATCTATATCTATATCTATATATATATATATATATATATATATATATATATATATATATATATATTAAACACCTGAAGAAACGCCATTTCAATCTAAATGTATCGAAAGATTAAAGATATAATTACCTAAGCGTAATTGAGTGTTCCTTTGTCAAAATACGAGAAATTTCAGAATGCGTCATATTCTTCTGCGCATATTTCACAAGCAAAGCGTCTAGGTGAAAAAGTAAATTAATTAAACAGAAAAGAAAATATTATTCATAGTACTTTATGAATTGATAACTAACGATATTTACACAAAAAACATGAAAAAGTCTCAATAAGTACTTAATGATATATTACACACCGACAGAAGAATCCATTCTTCTTTATTCTTCTTTAGCCTTGGGTTTTGAAGAATTCGTGTCCTCTTAAGAATTCCATCGTTTGATATGTGCGTTTAACCTTGTGGAAAGTTTCGGCTTGGAATCGCACGTGATTTCAATTATCTTATCAAAGTTCAAAATCAACATAAATATGTCAATCAGAAGTTTCTCTGTTAGAAAGTGTCATTTTTGTCAATTTGACAATTTCTCTGTACAAAAAGCAACAAAGGTTTGTGAGCATATTGTACATAGTAGAATTTGTCAATTTGTACATGTACATTTAGCAACAAAGCTTTTTGTGCATTTTGTCTGTGCTAAATTGTACAATTTTACATGTACACAAGACAGTAAGTTAAGTTGAATTGTGGCGGCTGTTATCGGCCATCGTAATATATATAGTGAAAAATCGATACTTCGATATGTCACCATGAGTTATCACGCTTTGCTCGCTGAGTTTAGTTATTTTTTTTTAACACTGTAAAAAGTAAAGTCATCTTTCGACAACATCACTGTACCATACATGTCGTTCAGTGTGTGTTAGAAAATTTGTCTGTCTATATTTTGTCAGTGAAACCTTTTGATTGGTTTCAAACAAAAGATACAGAATTAAAATACAATGTAGTTTAATTTTTGTTTTCCTCTACAATTTTCATTAGTTAAAAATGTTATTATCGACTAACGGTGATATGTCCCGTTAAGAGTGAAATACGATATAAAATCAATTATTGAAATCGACGTGTAAAGTGCTGTCCACATCGGGCTTTTAATAAGCCAGCGGGGATCTCCGCCACAGTGTTCATCCGTCTTTCCAGTTGACATTTTAATTACCGGCCGCCAGGAGGCGGTCGGTTGTTTGGAGTCGCTGTGCGTTTCTGCGGAGTTAAAACAATTTAAATAAAAATATTTAACATTAATATAATAGTATATTAAAAAGACCGTCTAAATATTTAACATGAGCTCACGATAAACATAAAATTATTTTTTTTTTATAAAGAATGAGGTAAATATTTCATCCAATCCTGATTGAGAGACTTAGACATGTTTGAGGTGCGGAGAAAATTAGGACATGTGTTGAGCATAGTCTAAAGCAAAGACCCTGTTATGTATATTTCACAATTTTACTTTCTCTTTTTAAACAGGATTTGTTGTACGTATTTATTTTAAAACGATGTGTACACATGTACATAGATAAAAATTTTCAAAAATATAGTTAAATGTTTATTAACCAAAACACCTACCAAGCTACATAATATTACAAGATTTGGCCCTAGCAGACGAGGATAATGCACGTTTTACAATGTGCCAATAATTTTCCCGCTACAACTCCAAGAAACTGAAAGAGAAGAAATGTAGTGGCGGATCTAGAGGGAGTTTTTTTTTCTTTTAAGTCTAAGAGAGAGCAAAGAGCCCCACATATTTGTTGCGTTTTTTTTTTATTAAATTTAAACTACACTACATATCAAGTTGTAGATTACATTAAACTTTAGTTTTTAACTTTTAATGTAAATACCTCTTAATTATACAGGCCCACGGTTTGTTGACGCAGAGGACCAGGGGTACTTTGCTTATATATACATGTAAAACTGAACATGTATCATATAATTACTTTTCTTTTCTTAATTAATTAATTTTCTTTTTTTTTCCTTTTTTCATCGGGCTCGAGATCCGATATGGTTGGACTTTAAAAACAACTTGAACACTGAAGTCTTTTTGACATTGTTCTAGCAACATTCTTGTATAATCTGAGGTCTTTTCTGCAATTTTGACTTATATTTGTAAGTGTGCTACAGGTTTTACTCGATCGGCAGTTTAAATATTTGAACATTGTAGAATTTTAAAAATATCGTCTGACAGAGAGCACTGTCACTGATTCGCGCCAAAATGGCAGACATTGTAGATATACCGCCTATCGACTCATCGTGGACCAGAATTGTTAATGAATATCCCCTGAGCAGCTTACCAAAAAAGCTGAACAAGAGAACGGGTAAAGCAAGAAACTCGCTATTTGAAGAAGTTGATCTGAAAACTTACGAAAAGGTGCAAACATGGTCGCTTTCCACACCAATTTACAAAGAATTTACCTGTGGATTAAGACTCTCGATAGCTTTTACTATGGTCACCTGGGGAAAAGCGATAGCTACATTATTAAATGGTATGATGAACCTGAAATCTGGGAAGATTCCAATGATAGCGCCAATTCTATTGTGATTGAGATCAGAGAGAAGGATAATAGCCTAGCATACAATGTTTTCAATTTTTTATTTTTTTTTTATTTTTTATTACAACTGGAACCATCAGAGCCCAGGGCAGCAAGTACATGTTATTCGTTGAGAAACACTTTCAAATTCTTCACTTGAAACTTCCACATTCATCGGTAGAACACACGGAAACAGAAAATCAGTCATCAAACAATGAGTCGAGAGTTGTCGAAACTTATGATGAGATAACACTAGTAAAAACGGCAGCTCAAGCACAGAGCCAAGATAAACGTAGTGACGAGCATCTAGTAAACCTACACAGATTTGAAAGTTCCATGACTGATGCAATAGGCAAGCTTGAGGCCAGCCAAGGAAAGGACATGAACTACTTGGTCACCCTTATCGATCAAAACAATGATGCCTGTTTAAAGAAATTACATCAGTGTGCAAGAGAATTAGAAGAGATTAAAGATGTCTGTCTATCTCTTAAGAGCCTGTCTACGAGAAAGCCATGCAGATATATAGAAAAATGCTCTGGTAGGCACTCTCAAGAACAAACTAATTTTTATTATTAACTTAAAGGACACCCATTGAGAGTCAGAAATATGTTGTTTATTTTGGCATCGGTTGTTTCTATTTTTAGTAACAGCCAATAATTCATTTTGGTCAATATTCAAGGGAAAGTGCAAAAAAGTTGGTGTAAAATTGACAATTTCAATATTTAAAAGTAAAAAAGAAAAAAACAATATATATTAAAAGGGCAATGTTTTCTCATAGAACTAAGTCGTAAAATTGAGTTGGAATCAATTTTTCTGTAAAACCCCTATATAGAAGGCTGTCCCGAGGGCACAAATATTGGCATGGTGCCAAGAAATATTAATTGTTCATTTTTTGTTAATATTCAGGGATACATTTCTTACAAAGTGACGTTCTTTCTTCAGAATTTTGTGCATTAAAGAATCTCTAGGATATTACCCCAACAATATGTAAAATCCACCTTTAGACTCTCAAGGACAGAAAAGTTATATTGTAATGAAATTACCTCAAATTCAAATAATGGAAAAATTCATGATTTTATAAAATTTACTTTTAACAGTAATTTCAATGAATTTTGTGTAAAATATTTACAAATATAAACAATGAAAATTATTTTAATTTTATAAAAGCTATAAATAATTTTTTCCTGCTTTTCCTGTGAAAAAAAAACGTATTTTACTATTTTTTTTGATTTTGTTAGAATTATCTCCCCTGTTGCGCTCTTGTGTAGAGCAGGTTGATAATGATTATGTTTACGAAGTTTATAGACAGATGTCTGTCATCTAATCGTTTTAGGCATAAATTATGTGTGATTTGAAGAAAACTGTCCCTCCTGTGAATGTTATTTGTTACGTATATACTGGTGGCCTATGTATAAAATGCATAGAAAATTATGAAAACCATCGGGATCGATGTACGGTTCCGTAACCACGTGTAAACATTATGGCATCATGAGACGTTTTGTTGCCGTTTTGTACGTCCTCAGAAAAAGATTCAGGTGCGTGAATTGTCAACGAGTCTTCAGATTCTGGCTCTGATTTTGATGAATATGATTCTGACAGCAAACATTCATTTGGTAGCAAGACGGATGCAGTGATGATGATACCGAATCAACAATGTTTGAATTTGAAAAAAGAAACAGGTAGGTGGATCTTTGTTTATAATAATATGACGTACCTTATAAAAAGGCTTATTGATATGTAAAAAATAAATTAGATAAACAATTTTGATGGGGACTTGATTATGGACACGAGAAGATTTTTTACAAGACACTTTCAGGTCTGGTACAATCACTAGATTTAGCTATATATGTAGTTTGATTTACCTACTTAGTTAGCTTTATTTTTCTACCTGAAGTAGCTTTATTTAGCTACCAAAGTAATTTATTTCTATGAAAAATACCTACCTAGCTAAATCTAGTGATTGTAATGGACTTGAATATATACCTAGCAAACCTGTCAAGAGAAATTTCAAGGTTGGTACTTGTACATGTAGCAATAAAAATATCTGTATAAATTCAACAATATTGCAAAA
Organism: Saccostrea glomerata; assembly: GCA_003671525.1. Lineage (NCBI taxonomy): Eukaryota > Metazoa > Mollusca > Bivalvia > Ostreida > Ostreidae > Saccostrea > Saccostrea glomerata. The sequence continues at coordinate 73,999 of PRKT01000869.1, read as the reverse complement.
TATTCACTTCTGCAGAATTATAAATAGCATAAGTAGCCTTTGTGGGGTGATGAAGAGGGAATGAAAAGTTGAATAGGTCCAGGGTTTTCAAAGACTGTTTACTAATAGGGTACATTAAGAATTGGATTGGTGAGTCTTCCCTGTCAATTAAATCACCATTATTGCCTCATATGTGGGCTGCATGATTATAAAGAATCTCATTAAACAAAATATTTTTTTTATATATTTATGAAATGTTATGAAGATGGCTACAGTTATGATTTTAGGCTTTGGCCGGTAGGGGATCGGCACAGGATACACACAACGAATTGTACTACATTCCCCCCTGTTCCAAAGAATTGATCCTATCCTGGACCTGAAATAAAAACAAATAATGCGGCAAGTCACCGCATTGCAAGAAATACACAACATATTTACAATGAACATGAAGCAATGCATTAAACATGATAAAGGCTCTTTAAGTTGTGAAGAGTTTGTGCCAGAACATCAGACACTGTTGTCTTCTTCAGTTCCGCAATCCTCTTAGCCACTGGCAAAAGAGCCCATGGGGTGTTGACATCCATGCGGGAAGTCGGTGGCAAGTATGGAGCATCGGACTCGAGCAAAATCCTGTCCATAGGCATTGCACAGAGAGCGTCTGCTGTTTCAAACAATCCTAGGAGACTAGATGTGAAACCGAACTATGCATTTGGCAATCGCTCCATGCATGCATTGGCTTCTTCTGGGCTCCCAATGTAACAGTGCCTATGGATCCGCAAGTCTGTCAGGCCCAACTCCTCCAAAAGAGCAAGGAATTCTCTGGCTGCGAACCCGGAATGAAGGTCTCTGCAGTGCACCACGAGTGTGAGGTCCATGTCATTCGCCAAAGGGAATTTCTCTAAGAAAGGATCGTTGGCGAACAAGAGAATCCTTCTTGCATTGATGTAGGCTTCGGCATCTGGGACTGCAGCGGCAAGATGTTGTAAAGTCTAGGCCAACCTCTCCTAAGCCGACACAACCTGGTTCCTTTAGAAGTTCCCGCAGCTGATCCATTGAAAAATCACTCTTTACAGTGTGAGGGTGGAGCCCAAAAGTCAAGTAGATCCTTGGATCTCTGGCCTGCTGGCGGAATCGCTCCCAATGATCTGGAAAGACGTAGTTGGCAATGGCCACACTGAGCCGGAAATCAGGGTCGCCGAACTCATCTTCCAATGCGGAGAAATCTCGTAACCTAGTTCTTGAAAGAAGGATGTCAAGATGGAAGTGGGAATCCCCAAAATGATGATGTAGTAGGTCTGGCCTGCTAAGGGAAAGAACTGGTGCCACCAAGTCTCCAGAAAAAGTCACCTCTTGCATGGTCGCAATAACATCCCTCTGTCCGGCAGGTAAAAGGAGCTGTAATAGATTACATATGATCCTCCAGTGGACGAGTGAAGTCACAGATGTCGGTGGGTGAATGGAATAACACTGGGACCTGGCAAGACCATTAACATCCTCAAACAGGTTCAAAAGCTCAACTTCACCATCAGTAAAATCAGACGCTGCTGGATTTATTACCTCCACATACAGATGTCTCTCAACAACAAAAGAGAGAAGGTTGTCCAGAGATCCCAGTCCAATATGAAAACATATCCGGTGGAGCAGACCGTTCACAAGAGTAACCCAACGACGTCTGTTGGCCTCATTAAACATAACACCATCAAGATGGCCCTCAGCATTGATATGCTTAGCTCTGAGGAAACACTGCTTCCCTTCCTGGACTCCACATTTCCAACATGCTGTCAAGGCTCCAAAGAACCACGGAAGATGAGTGCGCAAAACATGGGGCTTTACAGCTGATGTCCTAGCCGTGCACAGCGGACACTTCCGTCCAGGCAATTTCTTTAGTCTCTCTGGCGCTTTCACGGCATCATCCTCCATATCTTCATAGTCTGGCACAAACAACGCTTCTTCCATATAATCAGACATATTCCTGTACAAAAATAGAAGCTGCTAATCAAAACATCATGGAATAATATGCAAGTATTATTAGTACCTTATTGAGATAATGACCTCAGTAAGTTTGATTTATATGCCTGCCTGGCCCAATAAAACCAAATAAAAAGAGCACAACTTGTAATTAAACATAATCTTCCAGATGAGCAGGTTTCTTGATCTTTCTTCCTGCTCTGGTTGTAGCTGTGGATCCTAAATCTTGATTCTTCTCAATGTTATCAACATTCTGATTGTTTGTCTCTGTAGATTCATCTTGAATTGTCTCCATGTCATCAACAATGTCCTGCTCATTTGTCTCTATTACAGTATCATTTGCTTCACCTGAATCCTCCAGGCTGTTGTCTGTACCTGTAAATGTGTTATCTTCACTATCTCCATCAGAATAGCTTTCATCTTCTTCAAAATACTTGTTTCTCAGTCGCCGAATCCACAAGGGCAATTCCCTATCATTACATCTCTTTAATTTGTCATGATGAAGAGTGGACTGTCTCTCTTTCTGGTCTACAACAGTGTATAATTGCGGGTCAGTGGAAACGACAAGGTAAGGGCCCTTCCATGGCGACTGCAACTTGCGACTTTGTCCCACTGTTGTTGCCTCGTTTAGCCTGTAGACGATATCTCCTTCTGTATATACCATTTCATTTAACTTCAAATCATACAGGCGCTTCTGTCTTCTTTGTACGCTGTCGAGTTGCTTCCTTGCAAACGAGTGTGCCTCCATCATGATTTTGGCTAGATGTCGAACCCATTCTTCTGGCTCATATTCTGTCAATGTAAGGCTTGCCATTCCAGTCACAATGTCAGGTGGCAAAATAACTTCGCGTCCAAGCATGAGCCTGTTAGGCGTATAACCTGTTGAACGATTCTCTGTTGAGTGAAGAGCCATTACCAATAGAGGTAAGTCCACATCCCAAGTTCTCACTTTTCCCTCTATGTAACAACGAATCATCTGAAGGAGAACCCTATTATACCGCTCAACCTGTCCATTCGAAGATGGGTGATAGGGTGTCGTCCTTGTCTTCGATATCTGTAGGGCATTACACAAAGCCTTGAACAGGTCTCCATCAAAATTTCGGCCCTGATCTGTGTGAACAGAGAGGGGACACCCAAATGTTACAATGAAGTGGAGAAGGAATTCTTTGGCTATTAGCTGAGCAGTCTGATTCGGAAGTGCCACACATTCAATCCACTTAATAAACTGGTCTATCATAACAAGGACATACACATTTCCTCGTTCACTAGGTGTAAATGGGCCAAGAATATCTAAATGAACGCGCTCCATTGGAAATCCTGCATGGTGACGCTGAAGCGGGGCTTTTGGCTTGACTGAGGACTTCTTATTCTTATTGCATACAGAGCATGATTGGACATATTCTCTGCAGTCTTGGGACATTCGATGCCACATGTACTGCTGTTTGACTCGCTGCATTGTCTTATCCTGCCCCAAATGTGCTGCTGACTTCATATCATGGCAACAGTAGAGTACCTCTTCTTGCATGGTCTTTGGAACCATTAAGCAAAGCTTTCTGGTTGCTTTATCTTGCCAGGCGTAGAAAAGTATCCCGTCTTTTAAGACCAACTGACTTTTGCACAACCAATATGACCTCGAGGCTGGGCTACTCAGAAGCAGGTCATGTGATATAGGAGGTTGTTCTAACCACTGGAACAATACTGACAAGTCTGTATCTTCATGTTGTAGTTTTGATATTTCTTCCTTTGTTCTTGCTTCTGCCCAATTTACCTCACAACTAAGATCATCCTCTTGTACATCAGCATTGCACTCTACCTTTAACACTTCTGCAGGTTGTCCTGGCTCAGGGTTAATGACCTTGACAGCTAGCGGTACTACGTTGTCTACATCCTCTGAAAATCTCTCCCACTGTTGACAGGCCCTGGTGCAGTAACTGCAACCTCCACAAGGCAGGGATTCCAAGTTGGAACCTGCATTATAACAATCGCAAGCCTCCAATCTATCAGGAATACGTGATAAGCCATCTGCATTGGAATGCTTGTTCCCATTACGATGAACAATTTGCATATCAAACTGTGAGAGTTCCTCTATCCAGCGAGATAACTGCCCCTCGATGTGTCGAAATCTAAACAACCAAACTAAACTGTTGTGGTCAGTTCGTATCGTGAAGCGTCGTCCCAAAAGATAATGACGAAAATGACGACAGAACTTCACAACTGCCAGTAACTCCTTGCGTGTAGTGCAATATTTCCGTTGTACTGGTAACAGTACATGGCTGGCATAGGCTATGGTCCGCTCCTTCCCATCTTGCAACTGTATAAGTTCAGCTCCTATCGTAGAGTCAGACGCATCAGTGTCTAAAATGAAGTCATCAGTAGGAGTTGGGTAAGCGAGACAGGGTGCTGAGGATAGTGCTGTTTTCAAGTGTTCAAATGCCCCTTGGTGCTCAGTAGTCCAGTGAAATTGCTTTGCCTTTGTACCTGTTAGCTCATACAGACACTTTGAAATCCCAGCATACCCTTGTACATGTTCTCGATGATAATTAGCATAGCCAAGGAATGATTCAACCTCTTTCTTATCTGTAGGGACAGGCCAGGACTGTACAGCATCCAATTTGGCTGGGGAAATCCTTACACCTTCTCGAGTAATTCGCTTCCCTAAGAACTCACATTCAGTCTGGAATAAGAAGCACTTTCTTGGCTTGAGCTTTAAGTTATATCTGCTAAACCTCTCTAGGACAACATCAAGATTGTTTAAATGTTCTTCAAAGGACTTGCCGAGAACATTAACATCATCTAAGTACGCAATGACATCCTTCCATGTAAGACCACGCAACACAAGCTGTATAACTCGCTGAAATGTGGCGGGAGCATTACACAGTCCGAACCCCATACGAACATGCTCAAACAGCCCAAATCTAGTGATAAATGCTGTCTTTTTCCGGTCTGCTGGGTCAATTTCTACTTGATAGTAGCCTGACTCCATATCTAATGTGCTAAAGTAGATTGAGCCAGATAATGTTGAGAGGCAATCTTCTATGTTAGGAAGGGGGTAAGAGTCCTTGACGGTCTTTTGGTTTAACTGGCGATAATCGATGCACCACCTGACCGATCCATCCTTCTTACGAACTAACACAGGAGCAGATGACCATTAAGAAGTCGAAGGCTGTATAACTTTGGCATCTAACATCTTTTGTAAGTGCGTTTCTTCTTCTCCTTCAAAACCAAAGGGAGTTCTACGCATTGTTTGTCGCACTGGGGAGGAAGATCCGGTATTAATCTGATGTTTAATCTCCGTAAGACATCTTAAATCTAAGTCATGTTTTGCAAATACTTCACTATACTTATTCAGCAGTGCCTCGACTTTGTTTGTCTCATCAGCATTCAGGTTCTTGCAAGTTCTCTCGAACAATTCACGCAAGTGCTCAGGCAGATCTAGTTCCTCTGCTGGGGCTGGTTGGCTAACTGGTTGAGCACATTTTATGTAACATTGTTCTACACCTCGTAATTCCTCGCTGAAGTCTATTGCATTGCCTATGTGCTTCCCGGCCTTTATAACAATTGTACCATTTGTCGGGTTCATAATGTTGACTCTAGCTAATTTCCCGGAATCAACTATGGTTGCTGCCATGACAAACTTTCTATTGGTCTTCAAAGGTTGAAGGACTAAATGCCTGTCATCATCAATGTTGGGTCCATCAATAACAACATTTGTACAGGAAACTGTATTTGGAGGGATGACTGTCCTTCCTTGCATGAAAACTTTCCTTATGTCAACATCTGTGCCACTTTCAGTCCTCTTGACTATCCCAGTAATGGTATTGTTGCCTATTTGCAATGTGTTATCCTTCAAGTCTACAATGCATTTGTATTTTACTAAGAAATCCAAACCAAGCAAAATACTATCAGTTATGTCTGCTGCATAGAGATCTGCAAGGTAGGTTTTACCTATGCAAACTGGGACATTTTTAATTGTATACCCAGGTATCCTTTCATTGGGTACCACACCCTTTAGGTATATGAAATGCTTGTCGTCAATCTTAAGCCCTAATTCTCTAGCGAGTTGAAGGTTCATCACAGATACTTGAGCAGCAGTATCTATTACAGCAGAGACTTTCTTTGAATGTATATTGATAGGGATCACCAGGCTAGCTACATTTACTTGTTTTACTAATATTTCCTTAACATCCCTGTCAGTAGATGAATTCAGTTCATGACCGAGCTCATCCAATGACAAGAGTGATACATCTGGTGTTTCCTCCATCTCTTCATGACATGTTTCATAATTTTCATCCAGACTCTCATTCATCGGTAATGTCTGGCCATTATCTATTGGCTGGACTGAGTGTTGGCCGATCCACCCAGTCCTCTGAAGTTTAAATCCTTTTTGTCAGGGCTAGGGCTCCTCCCCTTGTCTATAGCCTGAGGGCAATCCCTTTGCAAATGACCATAACCCTTACAGAGGTAACAGCGACGGCGTTGTGGACTCGATGGGGGTGTCGGTGACCTTGACCTTGGCTGGTCCTTCCGTTCCATAAGTCCTATGAGCTTGGAGATCAGGCCTTCAAGTTTTTCTGAGGAGTCTCGTCTTGAGTCATGAAGAGTGCGAATACATGCCTCGTCTGTAGCTGGCTCAACACAGTCGTCTTGGAAACTTACACGACGAATACTGTAATTAGCTCTCGAACCGAACAGTGCCTTGCGATTATTTACAGCTGCTTTGACATACTTCAAGGCCTTGTAAATACTCTTTGGATTCTTTTCCATAGCAAGATGAGCAGCCTCCTTATCCTTGCATCCCCTTAGGAAAGCTTCAACCGCCATTTGATCAACAGTGCTGTCGTTTGCTTCTGGAAGTCCATCCATGGTTAGAAAATGGACTCTTTGAGAAAACTCCTCAAAAGTTTCATCTTCCTTCTGTCGTACAAATTGTAACTGTCGTCTTGCAGATATGGGTGCCTCTTTTGTACTGAATCGCCTTGACATCTTCTTTAAGAGATCCTGATAGCTACAATGTGTAAGTTCACGTGCAAAATCCAACGCCTTATCCTGCAGACAGTCAAGTAGCCTTCCCTTTGGTTTTGGCTCACTCCAGTTATATTGTTTTACTTGTCTTTGAAACTGGAAGATAAACGAGTCCCAGTTCTTGTCGCCGCGAAAGGTAGGCATCTTAGGTCGTGATGGGCTCCTTGGGGATTTACCATGCCGAGTTTTCCTTCTGGATAAGTTAAGTGAGTCATCGGACTCACAGGAATCTTCCGAGTCTGATGAGCCAGAGCTACTTTTTCCTCTATATCTAGTAGCCTGTGTATGTCTCTTTTTTGGTTGTCTCAGGTCAGCACTGGAAAATCTATCTCCAAGAGTAGATCGCTGATGGTCAAAATCCAGTTGCATATTTGCGCCACCCACACTACACGGGGTAGAAGATTGAAAGGATGGTCCTCCAGAGGAAGGAAATGCAGTAAATGACTGCATTGATCCCAACTCAAAAGGTGAATGAGACCTAATACCAGTCATCATGTGTCCTCCTTCCAAGGTGCGTTGTCCAGGTTCTGCCCTCAAAGAGGTCAGATGCGGTGTCAGGGGTTCATGCTTAATTCCTGCCCTGTCCAAAGGTGTCTGTGGATAACCCAGTGGCAAGTTTGGTATGTTTATGGGTCTTTGTCTATCTAGCTCTTTTCGAAGTTCAAAAATTTGAGTCTCTTTTCCTTTAGGGCCAAGTCTTTACTATGAAGCTCCTCTGCCTGCATTTGCATTCTGCCCTGCTGCATATTTAACCTGTGGTGCAGATCCTCCTTTTCAAAATAACAGGCCTCTAATTTCTGGTTGGTATGTCTTAGTTCGCCACTAAGATCTTCATTACCTGCAGCTTTACTTGGTCGTCCGTTGTTGTCGTCTAATTCAATGCGGCCTTCATTGATCCACTGCTGCCATACTCCTTCCTTGATTGTTGAGGCATAAGCCAGCAGTTGAATGGAAATAGGAAAATTCAGCATATCTCGTAATTGGATGATAGCTTGAGCTCTCTTTTCTCCAATGTTCTCTAAAGTTTGGAGCTCTTCCTCAGTGGCGGTTTGAATATTTACACGCATGGTCAATGTTTGTGATATTTATTGAAACAAGAGGCCCACGGGCCTTATAGGTCACCTGAGTATTGTGCAACAACTTTCAAACAAATAAATTTGGTTAGTGTTTTAAACCAGAGGCCATGGAATTCGCAATTCACAATTTTGAAAGAGGTACCATTGCTTATAATAATTTACACTTAGCATGCTAACTCTATTTACTTAATACCCAGAGG
>PRKT01000869.1:23513-64395 GCA_003671525.1 Saccostrea glomerata | reverse complement strand
ATGTTTCTATCTTGAGCCATTATTGAGAAAGTCTGCGGACAAACTGACCCTTCAAAAATCATAAAATCGGCAATATCTCCAAACCGGAAGTGACGTCATCAAATCGGAAAAAAATGCATAAGGTTCAAGTAATGTAACATAAGTCCTGAAAGTTTCATGGAAATCCATCGAGCCGTTTTTGAGAAATCGCGTGCACAAAATCGGTAAGAAAAAAAAGAATAATAAAAGTGGAAAAGAAACTTAAGAATAACAAGAAGGTCTTCCGCTGAAGACGGAAGACCTTAATAATAATAATAATAATAAGAAACAGAGTAAAAACAATATGTTCCCCAACTTCGTTTGGGGAACATAACAAAGTGAAACATAATTTAAAATATGAAATAAACTGAATCTACAAAAGGAGGCAAAAAAAAATAATGCACTTTCACACTTTTTAAGTTGGGGGACACTATATATCAACTACGCCCCCTCGCATTAAAAAGAAGTCATCAGACTTTTTTATTGAGGGGGCACAAGCATATATTAGCTATGTTTTTATAGTAATCTTTATATCGGCAAAATTATCGGGGGACGGCACATCGCCCCTCCCCGGATCCTGGAAATAAACAAGAAGTTAGAACTAAAATATGAAATAAAAAATTAAGTCTTTGGAATTAATTTAATTTGGAAAAAAAGTTATGATAATATTTAAAAATTGAAACAAAGTATATTAAAAGAAATTATAGCACCGAGACCCCTCCAAAGTTTCTTGCAATCAAAATTCGACAAACATGTAGACTTTACATTTGTAGAGTTGTGAATTGTCTTTGTGTTTTATTCAGAGCGCGGAAATATAAATTCCGGAAAACAAAGTTTACAACATCAAAGATACACACATTCATAAATTGAACTTAAAGTCAACACAGTTGTATTTTCAGAAGAACATGCTTGGAAGTCTGAATTACCTACTTACATTTGTATACTATGAAACTGATACGATTACAAGTTTGGATTTACAAACTTACGAGATTGCATTTACAAATTTACAAACTTACAAGATTGCATTTACAAACTTACAAGTCTGGATTTTTGAACACGATTACCCTCCATAGGGGTAAGCGAGACAGGGTGCTGAGGATAGTGCTGTCTTCAAGTGTTCAAATGCCTCTTGGTGCTCAGTAGTCCAGTGAAATTGCTTCGCCTTTGAACCTGTTAGCTCATACAGACACTTTGAAATCCCAGCATATCCTTGTACATGTTCTCGATGATAATAAGCATAGCCAAGGAAAGATTCAACTTCTTTCTTATCTGTAGGGACAGGCCAGGACCGTACAGCATCCAATTTGGCTGGGGAAATCCTTACACCTTCTCGAGTAATTCGCTTCCCTAAAAACTCACATTCAGTCTGGAATAAGAAGCACTTTCTTGGCTTGAGCTTCAAGTTGGATCTGCTAAACCTCTCTAGGACTACATCAAGATTGTTCAAATGTTCTTCAAAGGACTTGCCGAGAACTTTAACATCATCTAAGTATGCAATGACATCCTTCCATGTAAGGCCACGCAACACAAGCTGTATAACTCGCTGGAATGTAGCGGGGGCATTACAAAGTCCGAACCCCATACGAACATGCTCAAACAGCCCAAATCTATTGATAATTGCTGTTTTTTTTTTCGGTCTGATGGGTCAATTTCTACTTGATAGTAACCTGACTCCATATCTAATGTGCTAAAGTTGATTGAGCCAGACAATGTTGAGAGACAATCTTCTATGTTAGGAAGGGGGTAAGAGTCCTTGACGGTCTTTTGGTTTAACTGGCGATAATCGATGCACCATCTGACCGATCCATCCTTCTTACGAACTAACACAGGAGCAGATGACCATTCAGAAGTTGAAGGCTGTATAACTTTGGCATCCAACATTTTCTGCAAGTGTGTCTCTTCTTCTCCTTTAAACCCAAAGGGAATTCTACGCATTTTTTGTCGCACTGGGGAAGAAGTTCCGGTGTTAATCTGATGTTTAATCTCCGAAAAACATTCCCAAATCTAAGTCATGTTTTGCAAATACTTCACTATACTTATTCAGCAGTGCCTTGACTTTGTTTGTCTCATCAGCATTCAGGTTCTTGCAAGTTCTCTCGAACAATTCACGCAAGTGCTCAGGCAGATCTAGTTCCTCTGCTGGGGCTGGTTGAGCACATTTTATGTAACATTGTTCTACACCTCGTAATTCCTCGCTGAAGTCCATTGCATTGCCTATGTGCTTTCCGGCCTTTATAGCAATTGTACCATTTGTCGGGTTCATAATGTTGACACTAGCTAATTTCCCGGAATCAACTATGGTTGCTGCCATGACAAACTTTCTATTGGTCTGCAAAGGTTCAAGGACTAAATGCCTGTCATCATTAATGTTGGGTCCATCAATAACAACATTTGTACAGGAAACTGTATTTGGAGGGATGACTGTCCTTCCTTGCATGAAAACTTTCCTTATGTCAACATCTGTGCCACTTTCAGTCCTCTTGACTATCCCAGTAATGGTATTGTTGCCTATTTGCAATGTGTTATCCTTCAAGTCTACAATGCATTTGTATTTTACTAAGAAATCCAAACCAAGTAAAATACTATCAGTTATGTCTGCTGCATAAAGATCTGCAAGGTAGGTTTTACCTATGCAAATTGGTACAATTTTAACTATATACCCAGGTATCCTTTCATCAGGTACCACACCCCTTAGGTATATAAACTGCTTGTCGTCAATCATCAGTCCCAATTCTCTCGCGAGTTGAAGATTCATCACAGATACTTGAGCAGCAGTATCTATTACAGCAGAGACTTTCTTTGAATGTATATGGATAGGGATCACCAGGCTAGCTACATTTACTTGTTTTACTAATATTTCCTTAACATCCCTGTCAGTAGATGAATTCAGTTCATGACCGAGCTCATCCAATGACAAGAGTGATACATCTGGTGTTTCCTCCATCTCTTCATGACATGTTTCATAATTTTCATCTAGACTCTCATTCATCGGTAATGTCTGGCCACCATCTATAGGCTGGACTGAGTGTTGGCCGATCCGCCCAGCCCTCTGAAGTTTAAATCCTTTTTATCTGGGCTAGGGCTCCTTCCCTTGTCTCTAGCCTGAGGGCAATCCCTTTGCAAATGACCATAACCCTTACAGAGGTAACAGCGACGGCGTTGTGGACTCGATGGGGGTGTCGGTGACCTTGACCTTGGCTGGTCCTTCCGTTCCATAAGTCCTATGAGCTTGGAGATCAGGCATTCAAGTTTTTCTGAGGAGTCTCGTCTTGAGTCATGAAGAGTGCGAATACATGCCTCGTCTGTAGCTGGCTCAACACAGTCATCTTGGAAACTAACACGACGAGTACTGTAATTAGCTCGTGAACCCAACAGTGCTTTGCGATTATTTACAGCTGCTTTGACATACTTCAAGGCCTTGTAAATACTCTTTGGGTTCTTTTCCATAGCAAGGTGAGCAGCCTCCTTATCCTTGCATCCCCTGAGGAAAGCTTCCACCGCCATTTGATCAACAGAGCTATCGTTAGCGTCTGGAAGTCCATCCATGGTTAGAGAATGGACTCTTTGAGAAAACTCCTCAAAGGTTTCATCTTCCTTCTGTCGTACAAATTGTAACTGTCGTCTGACAGATATGGGTGCCTCCTTTGTACTGAATCGCCTTGACATCTTCTTTAAGAGATCATGATAGCTACAATGTGTAAGTTCACGTGCAAAATCTAACGCCTTATCCTGCAGACAGTCAAGTAGCCTTCCCTTTGCTTTTCGCTCACTCCAATTATATTGTTTCACTTGTCTTTGGAACTGGAAGATAAACGAGTCCCAGTTCTTGTCGCCACGAAAGGTAGGCATCTTAGGTCTTGATGGGCTCCTCCGGGATTTACCATGCCGAGTTTTCCTTCTGGATAAGTTAAGTGAGTCATCAGACTCACAGGAATCTTCCGAGTCTGATGAGCCAGAGCTACTTTCTCCTTTATATCTAGTAGCCTGTGTATGTCTCTTTTTTGGTTGTCTCAGGTCGGCAATGGAAAATCTATCTCCAAGAGTAGATCGCTGATGGTCAAAATCCAGTTGCATATTTGCACCGCCCACACTACACGGGGTAGAAGATTGAAAGGATGGTCCTCCAGAGGAAGGAAATGCAGTAAATGACTGCATTGATCCCAACTCAAATGGTGAACGAGACCTAATACCAGTCATCATGTGCCCTCCTTCCAAGGTGCGTTGTCCAGGTTCTGCCCATAAAGAGGTCAGATGCGGTGTCATGGGTTCATGCTTAATTCCTGCCCTGTCCAAAGGTGTCTGTGGATAACCCAGTGGCAAGTTTGGTATGTTTACGGGTCTTTGTCTATCTAGCTCTTTTCGAAGTTCAAAAATTGAGTCTCTTTTTCCTTTAGGGCCAAGTCTTTACTATGAAGCTCCTCTGCCTGCATTTGCATTCTGCCCTGCTGCATATTTAACCTGTGGTGCAAATCCTCCTTTTCAAAATAACAGGCTTCTAATTTCTGGTTGGTATGTCTTAGTTCGCGACTAAGATCTTCATTACCTGCGGCTTTACTTGGTCGTCCGTTATTGTCGTCTAATTCAATGCGGCCTTTATTGATCCACTGCTGGCGAGGCGGAGCCGAGTCAGGTATGAAATTTACTAACCAGGTATCATCCCATACCCTGTCACTAAATGACTATGTAGCGAATTTACCCCACCGATGAAACATTTACGTTTTATCTGTAGTTTATAAATGGTTTTCTCTGCTAAATGCTTCATCGCGCTTATACTGTGCCTATTATGACGTCACGTTTGTGTTTGTGACGTAATACATCGACCGGGTATAGATTTACTGACCGGGTATGGATTTACAACTGACCGGGTATAAGTAATCCATCGCCTTCACGTGACAGACTTCAACCAATCGTAAGCCAGGATTTCAAGGAATAATCAACAGAGGTGGGGTAATTATATATTCATTGGTGAATCCACATTTCTCTCTTATACATAAATTATGATTTTATATACAAACTAACTAAATCATTAATTCTATGAACCAATTCTTGCCTGATTTCAGTTTAGGGTATCAAAGACTTTTATCATAGAGAGTTTGGAGAAATTCTGAGACTATGCGTGCCACAGCTCCTATATAAAAGTTCAAGTCATTACAGAAAATGGCTCTTATCAATTTTCAATTGTCAATGAGTACATGACTAATTAATTAGTCATGTACTCATTGACAATTGAAAATTGTTAATTAGTGAAAGACACTTGTATGGAGTGGTGGTATTTTATCTACATAAACATGTATTAATATGGTAGCAATATAAAGATTAGTGCAAACTATTATATAAAAAAAGATGCTAGTTTTTCTACATGAACTTCGTGATCACAAATTACATTTAAACTGTAGGCTATTGTCTATGCAATCGGAATTATCAATATACCTGGATTTACGTCGGGCGAAATGCATTTACATGTATCTGTGTATATAAAAAACGTACTGTTTACGGATATGACTAATTTTACAGCACACTCAGATTTTTTTTTCACAGGGAAAAACTAAACAGCAAAGGTGTCCAAACATTTATTTTATTGCTGACAACTGTCAAAAACGAACTGCTTTCCTTCGTAACAAAGAATCACGTGGGTTCTGCCTCATCTGTTTGACTCCCTACTGTTAATCTTTTAAAAATCTGAAAATCCATGGATGAAGGAGGGGGGTGGCTTAGCTTGAAGTCTTAAGCTGCTGAATGTCGCTGACAATTTTCAGATAAATTTCAGAATTCCACGAACATGCACATGTATACATTGTATGTCTTTCTTTTTTTTTATTAACCAAATAAGCACCACCCTTTCCCGATATACCACTGGCTTCTAATTACCGGTATATATTTGTGTTACAAACATGTAATTTAAGACTTTGTGGGCGATTCTGCACGAAATATTTGCAAAAAATACAATAAATAAACATCTGAGTTTGTATGCGCTGCGGCTATTTCGGACTATTTATGTGCATATGTACTATCTAGTATTCGGGAACTTTTTTTTTTACTAGGATTGTTTTTCCCCAACTGATATCAACTACACAAGATTTACATCATAATATTTATTTTTCACAATTAAAGGCTAAAAAACAATGATTGATCTGGCATATCAAAAGGTAATCAAAAAGTTTATTCAATGTATTTACATTTTATTGTATTTTTTATGGTTGTCATATGATTGTTCGGAGGTCACACTATATATGCATGATTAGTAAGACTACATGTACATACATTGAGGAAGACTCGTAGAAGAAAATATAATACTGTAATACTGAGGTACGTGTATCAGAGATTTTTTAATTACTCTTGTAATAATTAAATTTATATTTTAGTACTGTTTTTTTCAATAAATTACATGTACAGCCGGCGGACGCTAGTATACGAACTTACAAGTGCCTACGATGTACAAACAGTATAAGCACAATCGTTAGGGAGTTCAGTTTACCTTGCGTGACGTTGTAATTTTCGGCAAAATCGGCATAAAATTGACAATTTTCAACTCGCGATAAAATTTTCAATTTCATGAATTCTGATAAAAAAATTTCACATCTATGTTGTATAGGACTTAATCTTTTAACCAGTGTAAATATTATTGTTCTGTATTAAATATTTCATTATTTTTTATGTAGTTTATGTACGCTCTCCAAAACGTCTTTCAATACTACTGTAAACTCGGATGCTAGTTTACCTCCCGTTTTGCATGATTCGCGTTGTTTCATTGGCTTTCCGCGAGCTATAGTTGAAGATATTGATCAAATCAGCCAATGAGAAGAAAGCTTATAAATCGGAGTTTCGAATGGTACCTGAATCCCCGTATTCTGTAGTAAACAAAGCGGAGAGCCGGCACGTTTTTGTACAAATCGTGTTTTTCTGATGATAAGCAATATTTTAATGAAAAAGATTCATACATATTTGAAAAATTCAGGATTTTTCTTATAAGAATATGAATTCATTTAACAAGAATATTACGCAGTGCGCCCCGGACAGCCCAGTGAAAAAGACCTCCCCGGCGAGAATGGGCGCCGACAAACAGTAGAAAACGAAAACACGTCATGATGGGGGAGACAGGCGACGACCCTGGCAAGTTTGCTTTGTAATATTTTACACCTTATTAACCAATTATAGAAGATATAATATTTATATTAATGATAATGGCATTTTATGCTTTGAAGATCAGTATTAAACTGAGAAAAATTCGAATTTCCTCGACATGGTCTTTTTTTTAATGTGTCAAATGCTGACGAAATAAACTAATCTGATACAATTTTATAATGAAATTAATTCGATAATAGATTAATTTTGTGAAAAATGTTTTGTTGCACCCTACTTTTATATTTTCAGAACATTGTTTGCTACTAATGCTGGTCAAAATGCAACATCTTCAGTGTCACATCTGGCAGTGGTTGGCATAGAAACTAAATGGAAGAACTGTAGAGCCATATTTATTGTAAAATTTGCTGACAAATTGTAAATTTTCAAATCTGTGTTGATTTCTGGACACTGATTTTTCTGAAATGGTGTTGAATAGAATATATAAAATGAAATTTTTAATTAAAGTCAGTAATCATACTTAATTTTGATGTCTTTGTTATGATATTCAGGTATTCACAATATGACCGCACATACACTATAATGTATAATAATCAAGTTATTTGCCTAATAAAGGCAAACTTTTAAAGAAAATGTGTAGTTATTATGAGATGTGTATTTTTTAAAGTAAAAAAAATGTGGTAATACAATTAATTTTTGTAAAATAGTTAACTATCAAAGATTAGATAATGATATTTGGTTTTTGCATGTTTGTCGGCCATGTTGGAAATATGCAAATTTTGGCGGCCATTTTGAAATTATGCAAATTAGTGTACTCCAGAATAATAGCATAAACAACAACGATTCCAAAAATATATAGTTTGCTTATGTTTTACTTATTTAAATTAATATAAATTACTGATTTTGCCAAATATTACTGCGAATTTCTTGATTTAAGTGCCATATACACTCTTTATAAAACATACAGTATGACATTTCAAGAATGCCGCCCAAACTTAAACTTAAAAATATTGTAACTTTGCTTCTAGTTGGAATATTTTGATGAAGTAAAGTTTTTTGGTTTTGTTAAAGCCTACTCTTTCAATATAACTTTAAAAAATATCCCAAATAAATGTGTAAAAATTTCACATGAACCCCCTACAATCGTATCTTTAACTACAATTTATTCTTTGTTTTCAAAATATCTTATTTATTTTCATAGGTATTTATATAGTTTACTATGTCCAGTGATGGGACTTTAAATAAAAAAAATCTCATTCTGTGTAAATTTATCTTCACTGGCATCGAGTTAGGAACATTGCGTCGGTAGAATATTTTGATCCATAAGCTAACTTTTGTAAAATTCATATTGATCACAGGTGACAACCAACACTATTTTAATAGTGTACCTAAGATATGTAATTATGAACTTATATGCAGAGTACAAAAGTGGTTGTTGCATGTGAAAGGGTCTAATTTCAGCAAAGATTACTCATTTTTCAGCATAATTTAACGATTTTGCACGACCATTCGATGTTTAGCGCGTATCAGTGACGTCATAGTTAAAAATTACGTCATTTTTGTACCTGTAGAATTTACTTCACATCTTCTTTACTTCAATGCACAACATCAGAAAATGATACAAAGATGATTAAAATATCGTTTTATTTGCGGTGAATTACAGCGAATACCGTACTTTGTTCTTAACAAGATATAATGTGACAAGCAGGCTCAATTTTTATAAGTGAGATCAATTGCATTTTAAATCAAAGTCCCCATGGACTTCATTTGAACACTGGCTTAAGTCTTGGTTAATTGTCGAACTGGTCATCTGACGACCAGAAGTGGTGAGGAAGACAAAGTTCTCGCATTCCTCTGGTCGCCATTTGATAATTCTTCCATTTCTTCAACTATGTTCCTGTTGTTGTAATGACATTTATTACATAAACAAGACAGTTAACAAATACACAAATATACAAAGATAACGAGCGCACACAGCAGCAAGTTATTATATATGTGAGGCGCACACAGCAGCCCCTGACCGCACACAGCAGGTCGAAATAGTTCACAAAAGTTACCAGTGGTTTCTTACACGGAATGGCGTCTTCTTCTAATGGCTACACACGAAAGCGTGACGTCATACGCACACATACACAAAAGGGGTACAACACGGGAATACATATAGGGGCTCGGCACAGGATACAAATTGTACTACATTCCCTCCTGTTCCAAAGAAATGATCCTATCCTGGACCTGAAATAAAAACAAATAATGCGGCAAGTCACCGCATTGCAAGAAATACACAATACATATACAACAGACATGAAGCAACATGAGTTAAATACGGTAAAGACATTTAAGGTTGTGAAGGGTTTGTGTCAGGACGTCAGACACTGTTGTCCTCTGAAGTTTCGCAACCCTCTCAGCCACTGGCAAAAGAGCCCATGGGGTGTTGACATCCATGCGGGAAGTGGGTGGCAAGTATGGAGCATCTGACTCCAGCAAAATCCTCTCCATGGGCATTGCACAGAGAGCGTCCGCGGTTTCAAACAATCCCAGAAGACTAGAAGTGAAACCAAACTTAACATTTGGTAAACGCTCCATCCATGCAATGGCTTCTTCTGGGCTCCCAATGTAGCAGTGTCTATGGATCCGCAAGTCTGTCAGACCCAACTCCTCCAAAAGAGCAAGGAATTCTCTGGCTGCGTACCCGGAATGGAGGTCTCGGCAGTGGACTACGAGTGTGAGGTCCATGTCCTTCGCCAAAGGAAGAATTTCTCTAAGAAATGCTCGTTGGCGGGCAATCGATTCCTTCTTGCAGCGCTTTAGGCTTTGGCATCTTGGACTGCAGCGGCAAGATGTTGTAAAGTCTAGGCCAACCTCTCCTAAGCCAACACAACCTGGTTCCTTCAGAAGTTCGCGCAGCAGTTCCATGGAATAATCGCTCTTCACAGTGTGAGGGTGGAGCCCAAAAGTTAAGTAGATCCTCGGATCTCTAGCCTGCTGGCGGAATCGTTCCCAATGATCTGGGAAGACGTAGTTGGCAATGGCCACACTAAGTCGGAAATCAGGGTCACCGAACTCATCTTCCAATGCAGAGAAATCCCTCAACCTAGTCCGAGAAAGCAGGATGTCTAGATGGAAGTGGAAATCCCCAAAATGTTGTTGTAGTAGGTCTGGCCTGCTAAGGGAAAGAACTGGTGCCAACAAGTTTCCAGAAAAAGTCAGCTCTTGCATGGTTGCAATAACATCCCTCTGCCCTGCAGGTAAAAGGAGCTGTAAGAGATTACATATGATTCTCCAGTGAACGAGTGAAGCCACAGATGTCGGTGGATGAATGGAAAAACATTGAGACCGGGCAAGACCATTAGCATCCTCATACAGGTTCAGCAACTCGACTTCGCCATCAGTAAAGTCTGACGCTGCAGGATTTATTGTCTCCACATACAAATGCTTCTCCACCACAAAACAGAGAAGGTTGTCCAGGGACCCCAGTCCAATATGATAACATATCCTGTGTAGCAAGCCATTCATGAGAGAAACCCAGCGACGTCTATTTGCCTCGTTAAACAAAGCACCCTCAGGATGGCCCTCAGCATTAATATGCTTTGCTCTAAGGAAACACTGCTTCCCTTCCTGGACTCCACATTTCCAGCATGCTGTCAAAGCTCCAAAGTACCATGGAAGGTGCGAGCGCAAGACATGGGGCTTTATAGCTGGTGTCCTAGCAGTGCACAGCGGACACTTCCGTCCGGACAATATCTTTGGTCTCTCTGGCACTTTCACTGAATCATCTTCCATGTCTTCTTCATAGTCTGGCACGAACAATGCTTCTTCCATATAGTCAGACATATTGCTGTACAAAAATAGAAACTACTAATCATTACATCATGAAATAATATACAAGTATTAGTACCTTATTGAGATAAATGAACTCAATAAGTTTGACTTATGCCTGCCTGGCACAATATAACCAAATAAAAAGAGCACAACTTGTAATTATACATAATCTTCCAGATGAGCAGGTTTTTTGATCTTTCTTCCTGCTCTGGTTGTATCTGTGGATCCTAAATCTGGATTCCTCTCAGTGTCATCAACAATATGCTGATTGTTTGTCTCTGTAAATTCATCTTGAATTGCCTCCATGTCATCAACAATGTCCTGCTCATTTGTCTCTATCACAGTATCATTTGCTTCACCTGAATCCTCCAGGCTGTTGTCTGTACCAATTAATTTGTTCTCCCCACTATCAGCATCAGGTGAGCTCTCATCCTCTTCAAAATACTTGTTTCTCAGCCGCCTAATCCACAATGGCAATTCCCTGTCATTACATCTCTTTAATTTGTCATGATGAAGAGTGGACTGTCTCTCTTTCTGATCTACAACAGTGTATAATGGTGGGTCAGCTGAAACGACAAGGTAAGGGCCCTTCCATGGCGACTGTAACTTGCGACTCTGTCCTACTGTAGTAGCCTCATTAAGCCTGTAGACGACATCTCCTTCTGTGTATGTCCTCTCATTTAGCTTCAAATCGTACAGGCGCTTCTGTCTCCTCTGCACGCTGTCGAGTTGCTTCCTCGCAAACGAGTGTGCTTCTATCATGACCTTGTCCAGATGCTTCACCCATTCATCTGGCTCATATTCAGTCAATGTAAGACTTGCCATTCCAGTCACAATATCAAGTGGCAAAATAACTTCGCGTCCAAGCATGAGTCTGTTGGGCGTATATCCTGTTGAACGGTTCTCGGTTGAATGAAGGGCCATTACTAGTAGAGGTAAGTCTACATCCCAAGTTCTTACTTTGCCCTCTATGTAGCAACGAATCATCTGAAGAAGGACCCTATTATAGCGTTCAACCTGTCCATTCGAAGATGGGTGGTAGGGTGTTGTCCTTGTCTTAGATATCTGTAAGGCATTACACAAAGCCTTAAACAGGTCCCCATCAAAATTTCGACCTTGATCTGTATGGACAGTGAGTGGACATCCAAATGTCACAATGAAGTGGAGGAGGAACTCTTTGGCTATTAGCTGAGCAGTTTGATTTGGAAGTGCGACACATTCAATCCACTTAGTAAATTGATCTATCATAACAAGGACATACACATTTCCTCGTTCGCTAGGTGTAAATGGGCCAAGAATGTCCAAATGAACACGCTCCATTGGGTACCCTGCATGATGTCGTTGAAGTGGGGCTTTGGGCTTGACTGACGACTTCTTATTTTTATTGCATACAGAGCACGATTGGACATATTCTCTGCAGTCTTGGGACATACGATACCACATGTACTGATGTTTGACTCGCTGCAATGTCTTATCCTGGCCTAAATGCGCTGCTGACTTCATATCATGGCAACCGTAAAGGACTTCTTGTTGCATGGTTTTTGGAACCAGTAAGCAAAGCTTCCGGTTTGCTTCATCTCGCCAGGCATAGTAAAGTATCCCGTCCTTTATGAACAACTGACTCTTGCACATCCAGTATGACCTCGAGGCTGGGCTACTCAGAAGCAAGTCATGTGATGTAAGGGGTTGTTCTAGCCACTGGAACAATACTGATAAATCTGCATCTTCATGTTGTAGTTTTGATACCTCTTCCTTTGTTTTTGTTTCTGTCCAATTTACTTCACAGGAAAGACCATCTGTTAGCACATCAGTGTTGTACTCTACTCTCAACACTTCTGCAGTTTGTCCTGGCTCAGGGTGAATGACCTTGACAGCTAGCGGTACTACGTTATCTACATCTTCTGAGAATCTCTCCCACTGTTGACAGGCTCTGGTACAGTAATTGCAACCTCCACAAGGCAGTGATTCCAAGTTGGAACCTGCATTATAACAATTGCAAGCCTCCAATCTATCAGGAATACGTGATAAGCCATCTGCATTGGAATGCTTGTTCCCATTACGATGAACAATTTGCATATCAAACTGTGAGAGTTCCTCTATCCAGCGAGATAACTGCCCCTCGATGTAACGAAACCTAAACAACCAAACTAAACTGTTATGGTCAGTTCGTATCGTGAAGCGTCGTCCCAAAAGATAATGACGAAAATGACGACAGAACTTCACAACTGCCAGTAACTCCTTGCGTGTTGTGCAATATTTCCTTTGTACTGGTAACAGAACATGGCTGGCATAGGCTATAGTCCGTTCCTTTCCATCTTGCAACTGTATAAGTTCAGCTCCTATTGTTGCGTCAGATGCATCAGTGTCTAAAATAAAGTCATCAGTAGGAGTTGGGTAAGCGAGACAGGGTGCTGAGGATAGTGCTGTCTTTAAGTGTTCAAATGCCTCTTGGTGCTCAGTGGTCCAGTGAAATTGCTTTGCCTTTGAACCTGTTAGCTCATACAGACACTTTGAAATCCCAGCATATCCTTGTACATGTTCTCGATGGTAGTTAGCATAGCCAAGGAAAGATTCAACTTCTTTCTTGTCTGTAGGGACAGGCCAGGACTGTACAGCATCCAATTTGGCTGGGGAAATCCTTACACCTTCTCGAGTAATTCGCTTCCCTAAGAACTCACATTCAGTCTGGAATAAGAAGCACTTTCTTGGCTTGAGCTTCAAGTTATATCTGCTAAACCTCTCTAGTACTACATTGAGATTGTTCAAATGTTCTTCAAAGGACTTGCCGAGATAATTAACATCATCTAAGTACGCAATGACATCCTTCCATGTAAGGCCACGCAACACAAGCTGTATAACTCGCTGGAAGGTGGCGGGAGCATTGCACAGTCCGAACCCCATTCTCACATGCTCAAACAGCCCAAATCTAGTGATGAATGCTGTTTTTTTCTGATCTGCTGGATCAATTTCTACTTGATAGTACCCTGACTCCATATCTAATGTGCTAAAGTAGATCGAGCCGGACAATGTTGAGAGACAATCTTCTATGTTAGGAAGGGGATAAGAGTCCTTGACTGTTTTTTGGTTTAACTGGCGATAATCGATGCACCATCTGACCGATCCATCCTTCTTACGAACTAACACAGGAGCAGATGACCATTCAGAAGTTGAAGGCTGTATAACTTTGGCATCCAACATTTTCTGCAAGTGTGTCTCTTCTTCTCCTTCAAACCCAAAGGGAGTTCTACGCATTTTTTGTCGCACTGGGGAAGAAGTTCCGGTGTTAATCTGATGTTTAATCTCCGAAAAACATCCCAAATCTAAGTCATGTTTTGCAAATACTTCACTATACTTAATCAGCAGTGCCTTGACTTTGTCAGCCTCATCAGCATTCAGGTTCTTGCAAGTTCTAACAAACAATTCACGCAAGTGCTCAGGCAGACCCAGATCCTCTGCTGGGGCCGGTTGGTTAACTGGTTGAGCACACTTTATGTTACATTGTTCTACACCTCGTAATTCCTCGCTGAAGTCCATTGCATTGCCTATGTGCTTCCCGGCCTTTATAACAATTGTACCATTTGTCGGGTTCATAATGTTGACTCTAGCTGATTTCCCGGAATCAACTATGGTTGCTGCCATGACAAATTTTCTATTGGTCTTCAAAGGTTCAAGGACTAAATGCCTATCATCATTTATGTTGGGTCCATCAATAACAACATTTGTACAGGAAACTGTATTTGGGGGGATTACTGTCCTTCCTTGCATGAAAACTTTCTTATGTCAACATCTGTGCCACTTTCAGTTCTCTTGACTATCCCGGTAATGGTATTGTTGCCTATTTGCAATATGTTATCCCTCAGGTCTACAATGCTGTTGTATTTTACTAAGAAATCCAAGCCAAGTAAAATACTATCCGTTATGTCTGCTGCATAGAGATCTGCAAGGTAAGTTCTACCTATGCAAATTGGTACACTTTTAATTATATACCCAGGTATCCTTTCATCAGGTACCACACCCCTTAGGTATATGAACTGCTTGTCGTCAATCATCAGTCCCAATTCCCTCGCGAGTTGAAGATTCATCACAGATACTTGAGCAGCAGTATCTATTACAGCAGAGACTTTCTTTGAATGTATATGGATGGGGATCACCAGGCTAGCTACATTTACTTGTTTTACTAATATTTCCTTAACATCCCTGTCAGTAGATGAATTCAGTTCATGACCGAGCTCATCCAATGACAAGAGTGATACATCTGGTGTTCCTTCCAGCTCTTCATGACATGTTTCATAATTTTCATCCAGACTCTCATTCATCAGTAATGTCTGGCCATCATCTATTGGCTGGACTGAGTGTTGGCCAATCCGCCCAGTCCTCTGAAGTTTAAATCCCTTTTATCTGGGCTAGGGCTCCTCCCCTTGTCT
This sequence comes from Saccostrea glomerata, assembly GCA_003671525.1. Lineage (NCBI taxonomy): Eukaryota > Metazoa > Mollusca > Bivalvia > Ostreida > Ostreidae > Saccostrea > Saccostrea glomerata. The sequence goes on along the minus strand of PRKT01000869.1, from coordinate 49,054 downwards.
CTAGCCTGAGGGCAATCCCTTTGCAGATGACCATAGCCCTTGCAGAGGTAACAGCGACGGCGTTGTGGACTTGATGGGGGTGTCGGTGACCTTGACCTTGGCTGGTCCTTCCGTTCCATAAGTCCTATGAGCTTGGAGATCAGGCCTTCCAGTTTTTCTGAGGAGTCTCGTCTTGAGTCATGAAGAGTTCGTATACATGCCTCATCTGTAGCTGGCTCAACACAGTCGTCTTGGAAACTTACACGACGAGTACTGTAATTAGCTCGTGAAGCGAACAGTGCCTTGCGATTATTTACAGCTGCTTTGACATACTTCAAGGCCTTGTAAATACTCTTTGGGTTCTTTTCCATAGCAAGGTGAGCAGCCTCCTTATCCTTGCATCCCCTTAGGAAAGCTTCTACCGCCATTTGATCAACAGTGCTGTCGTTTGCTTCTGGAAGTCCATCCATGGTTAGAAAATGGACTCTTTGAGAAAACTCCTCAAAAGTTTCATCTTCCTTCTGTCGCACAAATTGTAACTGTCGTCTCGCAGATATGGGTGCCTCCTTTGTACTGAATCGCCTTGACATCTTCTTTAAGAGATCCTGATAGCTACAATGTGTAAGTTCACGCGCAAAATCTAACGCCTTATCCTGCAGACAGTCAAGTAGCCTTCCTTTTGCTTTTTGCTCACTCCAATTATATTGTTTCACTTGTCTTTGGAACTGGAAGATAAACGAGTCCCAGTTCTTGTCGCCACGAAAGGTAGGCATCTTAGGTCTTGATGGGCTCCTCCGGGATTTACCATGCCGAGTTTTACTTCTGGATAAGCTATGCGAGTCGTCAGACTCACTGGAATTTTCCGAGTCTGATGAGCCGGAGCTACTTTCTCCTCTATATCTCGTAGCCTGTGTATGTCTCTTTTTTGGTTGTCTCAGGTCGGCACTTGGAAATCTATCTCCAAGAATAGATCGCTGATGGTCAAAATCCAGTTGCATATTTGCACCGCCCACACTACACGGGGTAGAAGATTGAAAGGATGGTCCTCCAGAGGAAGGAAATGCAGTAAATGACTGCATTGATCCCAACTCAAATGGTGAATGAGACCTAATACCAGTCATCATGTGTCCTCCTTCCAAGGTGCGTTGTCCAGGTTCTGCCCTCAAAGAGGTCAGATGCGGTGTCATGGGTTCATGCTTAATTCCTGCCCTGTCCAAAGGTGTCTGTGGATAACCCAGTGGCAAGTTTGGTATGTTTACGGGTCTTTGTCTATCTAGCTCTTTTCGAAGTTCAAAAATTTGAGTCTCTTTTTCCTTTAGGGCCAAGTCTTTACTATGAAGCTCCTCTGCCTGCATTTGCATTCTGCCCTGCTGCATATTTAACCTGTGGTGCAGATCCTCCTTTTCAAAATAACAGGCTTCTAATTTCTGGTTGGTATGTCTTAGTTCGCGACTAAGATCTTCATTACCTGCAGCTTTACTTGGTCGTACGTTATTGTCGTCTAATTCAATGCGGCCTTCATTGATCCACTGCTGCCATACTCCTTCCTTGATTGTTGAGGCATAAGCCAGCAGTTGAATAAAAATAGGGAAATTCAGCATATCTCGTAATTGGATGATAGCTTGAGCTCTCTTTTCTCCAATGTTCTCTAAAGTTTGAAGCTCTTCCTCAGTAGCGGTTTGAATATTTACATGCATGTTCAATGTTTGTGATATTTATTGAAAAACAGCAGTACAAACTTTTATTTAAATGTTAGACAATAGATAGAAAGAAAGAAAGTAGAAAGATTTAGCAATTTAATTATGGCAAATAACCATACACAAATTGCTAGGGAGCAATTGGAAAGGTAAACAGTATTTGCTGTTTGATGAAATCAAAAATTAACACAGGTGTTAGTTATATATGCAATTTGAATGAACCTTTATTTTATTCCTTTCTAAAAAAAAAAAAAAATTAAAAATTGTACTGCAGTGCTCGTCCACCCTAAGGAATGGGGGAGGGGGGTATTAAACTGTTGGTTTTTTTTTTTAATGTATACTTTTTTTTTTGTTTACAATTTTGTTATTTATATGGAAACAGGACTTAAAATGGAACAGCTATTTACCCTAATGTATTTGGATGACAAGTATGCGATTACCTACTTAAAATAACAAGTATAACTGTAAGCCTATGCAGAAGTTAGCTACCCTAACATTCTGAGGAAATTCGAACGAACAATAAATTTTGTAAATTAACCTTTATCTCCCAAAAAGAACTCTATATGTGAATTAACTTATCCAATAAACTAGTACAAATTAAAATATATGGGTTCTGAAATGTTATCTAAAGTAAAATTGAGTTTGATATTTTTCAGAAGCACATGACCGGATGTTTCGCGCCGTTTATCCTCGTCGCCAATGTTGTAATGACATTTATTACATAAACAAGACAGTTAACAAATACACAAATATACAAAGATAACGAGCGCACACAGCAGCAAGTTATTATATATGTGAGGCGCACACAGCAGCCCCTGACCGCACACAGCAGGTCGAAATAGTTCACAAAAGTTACCAGTGGTTTCTTAAACGGAATGGCGTCTTCTTCTAATGGCTACACACGAAAGCGTGACGTCATACGCACACATACACAAAAGGGGTACAAGACGGGAATACATATAGGGGCTCGGCACAGGATACAAATTGTACTACACTGTCTTGCACAATATGTGCATCTCCGTACGTTTTGGAAGTTTTATGTTGTTTGACCTTCAAAATAAAAATATTACAATTAAGTTCGTAAAATCTGCGATGCGGATATGTAATACAAAGCATTTAGTTCTCGCTTTAATCTATTAATAGATTTTTCCACTTGCATCAAATATGCAACCAGACCATAGTACATCTCTCTCCTTGATAATAAATGTAAAAGAACTTTAGGGGTTTTTGAAGATGTGTGTACACATTTTTGTATTAACACATAAGTAAAAACACATAAAAAAGAATGAAAAAATAATTAGTGAAGTGTGTATTCACGTTACGGTCTATCGCTAAAATTGAAGACCAGAACAAATAACAACAATAAAATAAATTATCCTGAATATTGATACATATTGTTACTCACACAGTTTTCAATACTTTATGGTAAAACAAATTATGCTAATAGTGCTGGATTCCTTAATTTTTTTCTAAAATATGAGGCCGCAAATTTAGATTTTAATATACCAGGTATATACCTTTATGATTGCTAAACCTTCCGAGTAGTCCTTCCTGCAATTAAATTGTGGAAAAGTCATGTTAATGACTGCTCACGTCGGGTTGAGACTAGTTTTTTGTAAATGATCATGGCTCGCACGGAGATTTAATCCCTAGGGTCCATTTCTTTGATATTGGAAGACAATCTTTCCAACTCCGACGAATCCATCCTCTGTATAATATCTGAAACAAATAAATCAAAATAATATATATTTATATTTGTCTAACAGAAGCGATACAGAAAGAAACAAAGATAACATACAAGTATACAACCTCCAAATTTATACTTACCCATTTGCTTTTCTTTTATTTTTGTAATTCTAACTTTTCTCTCCTTGGATGTCGCCTTCATTCATTCTTCCAGGGAGGCAATTGTGTTGGTGACAGTATCGGTACATATACTGTTGTCTGAAAGAGTCACCAGTTTCTGCGACAGCAGGAACTTGAAAAACGCTTTTAAAGCGTGTAGTGAGAAATTCAAAGTTCCTGCTGCACAACCCCTGAGGCTGTGCTTCATTGTTTTGAAGGCTGGCAGAAACCAGGACTCTTCTAGACGACGCCTATTAGGTGTGTCTTCATCTGTTGTTGCTGAAAAAATAAGGTTGTTTGAAGTTCCTGTAGAATTCGAATGCTTGAAAGGACGAGCTATGCTATTTTCGCCAAGTCTAGAATGATCTTTGGCCTTCGAGCATGAGTAACAGTAGTATCAGGTGCAGCCTTGATCCTCATGGAATACTGATAAAGAAACCTCATCCAAGCTTCTAATAAAATGTTATAACTACAAATGCAGGAACTGAAACTGTAAAAAGACAGGCGGACGAAACATTAAAGACATATAGTAAGGGAACCAAATGTCATGCGCATCATTTAAGATCATAGAAATAACATTTTATTAAAAACTAATCAAAATAATTGTTTTTGTAAGCAAAAAATAATAAATCCAGCAATTGAAGTTAATGCAGTCTTTTTCTTACCAGGAAGGAATAAATCGATCCAAGTTATCTTCATTTCTTTGAGCATGTTCTTGGCCATTAATGCGTACTGTTGTGCAGTGGCTTCAGTTTTTGCACCACCTGAGGGGGTTTTGAAGTAAAGCCTTTTCAGCTGCTGAAGTTATAGCTGTGCCCATTATACCTTTTACTTTCAAGGCCACACAAGTTTAAGCATTTGTGGCAAGTTTTGTCAAAACAAGTATGCATCAACGGAAAACCTGATTTGATGAAAAGGTTGGTAACGCGTGAACTTCGATATTGTTAATAATACCCTCTATTTCTGAAAGTTGCAATCTCAATGAGAGAAAGAGATATATTTTGGAATAATCCCTAACAAAATTACTGTAGTAAACTAAGATGTAAATGGCTCCAATTAAAAACATTCCACATGGATTTTCCAAATTGATGTTCAAGTTATTATCAAGTCTTATCGTTCAAAAGCTGATTAATTTCTGTAAACATTGTTTTCAATTCCAAGAAGCTCCTTACTGATTCTGATGTAAGACATGTTTACATTTTCACAAAAAATAACTCTGGGGATGCATTTATCGAAAGAAACAAGGAACGTCGATTTGCTTTTTGAAACAAAATATGTGTGCATACATGTTGAGTACCGTTGAACATTGTCGATAAATTTCCTTCATTGCTCTCAAATAAAAATGGAGAGATACCTCAATTTCTAGCACTCTTGGCAACATGCGACAGCTGATGAACACTAAATCTCAGGTGTTCAGCGCAATACAGTTCTCCAACTTGCTGTACATACCATCTGAGACCTAACTCTGCACCGTCAATATTGTCCTAAGTTACATATGACATACGTCAACCATTTCTTACTCTTGATGTTTACAATATAAACACTACTGCAGTCATACGGCGCTGTCTGTCCATATGACGTTTTTGGAAAACATCAGAATGGAGTGCTTTCCTGAATTGTTATTCACTTTTAATTCTACGAGGCATTCTTTCATAACAAAACATCAACCGTTTCTTCCTCTTAATATGTTTATAATATGCATAATGTAAATATATTCACAACTACTGCAGTCACCTGTAACTTAAGACAAGTATAGACAATTATAATAGAAAACAAGTATAGACAATTATAATAGAAAACAGAAAGAAGTAGGCTTCTATGATCGAATATAAGGAATGGTGATTGTGATTTTATATGGACAGGTAAGGTATATATTACAAAGATACCTTTTATTGCAGTTCCATTTCCAAGAATGACAACACTTGAGGACGTTATTTGGAACCTTTTCGGCTATCTATTTAAACCTTATGATTATAATGTATCGCTAAACTTATAAATGATTATTGTGCATATACATGCTTTTGATATATATGTCTCGATTTTACAGTCATATATATATTTCTACAATTACATATAACGCTATTGAAAAGAAACATACTCTTTCCCTCTCCACAACTGGAGGCATGCACTGAAATGATTTCCATCGGATATTCTTTATTGCAGATCGGACAGGTTCCAGATGTCAGATTAGCTGAACTACAAAATAAGTACAAAATAAGAACTAAATACATCTATTTAACAAGGTTAACAATTATCTCCGAGAAATATTCTTATCTTGAATTATGAAATTTATCTTTGATAAAATTTCCAAAGAAGTCAGATAACATTATATTCTTTGATAAATAGAATATAAATAATTATTGCTGAAATTTAATATATGTTACAGAATTTAAAAAAATGATGAAATAACATTCATGATAAAACTAAATGGAATCGTCATTAAGACCTAAAATTAAGAATACAAAAAAAGGAGTCTCGTGTTTATATTAATTTTTGGGGGGTGGGGGGGTTATATATTCCAAAGTAAAAACTTGGTCCTGTTTTTGTCCATGACTTTAAAAGACTAAATTCTCAAATATCTCTCCTTGAAAGGGGATGTGGCCCCTCAATGCACTTAAGCATTCAGGGTGATAAAGAGTTCATTAACTTTTTAGAAAAGATTGTTGTACAATAAAGGAAGCATCTTTTTCCCTCACAAAACCTGAAGGTTCATTCTGAGAGTAGATTTTGTAAATATAAAAAATAGTTCATCACCCAACTTTTCTTAATGATCTGTAAATAAACATCCCAAATCTTGTGCTTTGTTCATGACTTCTTCGAATGCATTGTATGTTTCGGTGACAGGAATGCTCAAAGTGTTGAAGCACGTGTTTGAGTAAGGGGTAGCAAAAACACTTAAGTTTTCATCTGCTTCTGGATGACGAAACTTCAATTTCAGTGGTGGAGAAAATCCTAAAGGGGGACCGAATCCAAACCAGTTACAAATACCAAGATGGATTTGAATTTGTAAGGTGTATCTACAAAAGGCACTTTGAAGTGAAAGTTGCGGGTCCTTCGAATGAGACCTTAAAAACCGAGGCCCCGTGCCAGCGGCAGGCGTTGGCACGGTAAAGATCCCTCACTGCTCAATGGCCCTGAGTGCCGAGTAAAGGTCAACATTTGAAGCCCTTCACCGGCATACGGTGACGTCTCGATATGAGTGAAAAATTATCAAGAGGGACGTTAAACAAAGTCAGTCATTGTGCAATGTTTTGGGTTGAGTATTGTCGCTGCTGCCTGACCTTTTGGACATGACAATGTGTTCAAGCTGTTTGAAATATTTATCATTAAAAGATGAGCATGTTGCTCCTTGAATGTTTACCTTCCCTGAAGTGAAGAAGTTGAATTTTACAGAATTGTTTTCTTCATACATGACCTTGATAACACAATTGCTTTTGTTCGGGTTTGATACGCATGTGTTTTCAAAAAAATCTTGTAACACAGTTTTCCACAGTTCGATGTTTTTTGTTTTGAAAGTAATATTATTTATTTTGCCATCACATCGTTGGTGTAAAATGGCATCATTATCACAAGCAATATCAAGTTCATTTCCAGTTATACACTCTTCATACATTTTCGATTCATGTATTTATTTGTATACTGTGGTTTCATCAATTTTCGTTGGCATCAATTTTCGTGGATTTTGTAAAACAGACAGTTTCGAGGATACGTAATTTCGTGGACAAAAACATTGCCTATACAAATGAATATATTTTTCGTAATTCAATGAACGTTTGAATTCGTGGATCTGTTCAACAACGAAATCCACGAAAATTGATGCTCAACGAATATTGATGAAACCACAATAAATAAGGATAGAGATGAATTATTTTCCAAAGTTTCGGTTAATTTAAGATATACTATATTAGCATAAATATTCGTGGGGGAATAAATTTCGTTTATTTCATTGTTTACAATAACATGTATCAACGAAATAAAATCCCTCACGAAATTTTATATTACCATAGATTGAAAAGACTTACCCTCAAAACAACGAAAATAAGTGGCAACAAAATTATTTTTGATGACAAATCAACATTATTAAATCCCCACTAAAATTTCTGCTTTAACAGTAATGCAAAGATTGTAATATGGTGTTCACTCACGTTATCTGTAATGTCCTGTCCCTTATACTATAGGTAGGTCGTTATATAAACAAATAGAGAGTGAGGGTTAAATTCATAGCGTGGGAATCAAGATATAAATATATTGAATGAAATATGAGAACATTACATCCCTCTTCACCTTAGACAAAAAAAATTTCCATAATATTTTTTTTATCGATTTAAATCTTTTATTTTCTTTATGTGAGTACAGTATATTATAAACAAAGTAATTAAAATGTCCTCTATACGACATGCAAAAGTTTTGAGATATATTCTAATCTGTAATATAGTCCTTTAAGTATCCTGGCGGTTTACAGTCGCGTTTAGGTCTTACGTTTGGCGTTTCATCTGATTTTTCGTGCGGAATGATATCGCACAGGTCGTCTTCATCGCATTCGGGCTCGAACTTTTTAATTGCACTAGTGTTTCCTTTAATCATTTTTTCCATCCTCATCTTCCAGTGTAACTGCATTCTCACATTTATGTTTGACAGTCAGTTTTTCGGGCGTGAATTTAGACGTCAACTTAGATGTTCCGTGCTATTTCTGAATTGCAATGTCACCAACTTGAATATCAGATTTCGCAGCATTCCGACTGTCATCATCAAAACTTTTATATTTTTGTTTTCTCTCTTCATCACGTTTTCTTACGTCCTTGATGTTTGTCCTTTTTGGAAATTCCGGTAATTTGGTGCGTATCTTGCGATTGAAGAGCAGTTCTGCTGGGCTCTTTTCGGTCGTTGCATGCGGGGTTAAACGATAGGCATGCAAGAAATTCGGCAATTCCCTTTTTCGGTCTTTTCCTTCTGCATTCGCCGTTTTGATGGCTTTCAGCAAAGTGCGATGTCGTTTTTCGACTTCTCCGTTTCCTTGCGGTCAATATGGAGTTGTCCTTATGTGCTACATTCCATTGTTCTTTAGATAATCTTTGAATTCTTCGGAAACGAACTGAGGACCATTGTCACTTTAAATGGTTTGAGGTATACCGTGTCGGGCAAAAATTCCTTCCAAATGTGTGATAATTTTACCACTAGTCCTTTTCTTCATAATAGCTACTTCTTGGTATCTCAAGTAATAGTCTATCACAACAAGTAGATTCTACTGGAAATCCTTCAATTTTCCAACACCGTCGAACACACCCTTCCTTTGTGATAAGACTTTACCGATCCCACTTGAAACAGAATAACATTCGGATCCTCGCATCCTAGGAGCAAAACTCCTATTGCGAAAGCAGTTTCCTTACCAAGTAGTGAGATGTTATCGCCGTGTACGACAATAAAATCAGCATTCATTTTGTGTTTCCCATAATCCAACATAGTACGGAATGTTCCTTTAATTTTCAACGTATTGTCTGATCCATTAGCATAAAAGTTTCTCGAGTAAATTGACAAAACAATGTTCTTGTTTCTGTCGGGAACTGCGTCCCATTCACTTCAGCTGACCACGTTGCAACTCGCGCCGTAGTCGATTAGCATCGGCAATGATGTCACATTCACATTTATCGTTTCACTGACATTCTTTCTGTTTATCGAGAACATATAATCATCATCTGACGAAGAACTGTCATGAACTAAGCGCACATGCTTTGTACGTTTGTTTTTATCTTATTTTTAATGATTTCTTACTTACACATTTTGGCAAAAGGTCCGACGTTTCCGCATTTGTTGCATGTTTTGTCTTTGATTACTGTCAGGGAATGACAAATCCCATTGCCCGACGCCCGGGGCTAGTGAATTTTAGGGTTTGGCAAGTGAAATTTTATCAACCACATGCTTGCGGGCAAGTGGCTTTATCAATAATTAAAAATAAAATCAATATATATGCCAATATTCTACTCAGTATTTTTTATATATATTTATAAATACAGTATAAGGAGAGGGCTTACATAGGCATTGCCTGTTGCCCAATCCTGATTGAATTATATTCAATAAAATATGTTTAAAGTAAATACAGTATAAGTTAATGGTAGGGCAGGCAAAAATTCAGGTAGGGCAAGTGAATTTTGACCATGTACTTGCCCTTGGGAAAGTAGCTTTAAAATATATTTGTCAGCCCCTGTTACTGTGCATTCCTTTGCGATATGTCCTCTTCGGCCACAGCGGTAACAAGTTAGTGTATGCTTTGCCACAGTTCTGTGCTTGGGTTTGACAGCTTTCCTACTGAAAGGTATATAAGGGTTAGGGTTAACCCTGAAAATAACACATTCATAAAATTATTTCGATCCATATTTTATTTAACATTATTTTCTATTGGGAATTTTTTTTTCATTTAAAAAATGATAGACGACGTTTTAAATAAAATAATAAATAGAAAATGTCGGTTAGTTTGTCCTGGTCCACATCAGTCAGTGCGCATGTCCCTTTGGTATGAACTGGTCCCGTTTGTCCTGGTGTTTCCTTAAGTGCGGAAATCCTTTAAGAATAGTTTTTTTTTTTACAGTTTCCATTTAGTTTGGCTGAACGGAACAACGTTAATTGATAAAGGGCTGCGTGGCACACTGGGTTCCTCTGGGTTTCAGAGACAATAATCCGACGCCAGGCTCAACAGTCAACACTTTACAATGTCTTTGAAATGAAACTTAATATTCAGAATTATTTCAAAATTCACAATATTAATAATTCTCAAGCTTTCACAATCTTCGTTCAGATAATAACTTTAAGTCGTATCATAAAATTGTTCCACGTAGGTCACTGCAAGAATTTATTACTCACAGAACTGGTTTTAGAGATGTGTCGTATGGGCCGCCATAATTCGCTCACACGCTACACTCTCTGTCACACACCACAAAATGGAAATGGCTTCTCTCTAATAAAGCATTTCAGTACCCGACAGTTTACATACTCTGTAACATTCTGTAGAGAGACTTTAAGGTATGAAAATAAGGCACAAGACCAAATGTGGTTGTCTATGGACAAGCCCCCTAGTAGCACTAGATGATCACGTCTATCGGCTGATGTTTTTCCCGGGCACTACCCAGATCAAGCTTTAACCTTACAGGGATGCTATGTAAGCGCTTCATGATAAATATGCCGGCATGAAGCGTTGTAGTTCATATACCTCATAAATCTTGAAAAATTTAATTCATTTCTTATATTTACATTATTTTTCTGATGACTTGCCATAATTTACGCAGTTCTGTCATTTTTAAAACGAAACACTGTGCACTATATCTTTTGACGTCAAGAGCGGTATTATGACGTAACAATGGAGATATTCATGCTTATTTGTGATGCATACCTAATGTAGTTGAAGAGAAAATATACTGCATTTTATTTTGTAAAGAATTATAGGGGAAATTTATTGGAAATGTAAATATTAAAGAAATTACCGAAAGGGAGAACCAAGGGGATTTATTTAACTGGGTGTCGACAGGAAGATGTAGATCAAATCATTGGAAGTGATTATCAATACTTGATCTTGCAAAAAGAAAGGCATCCAGAAACTGGACAACTTCATCATGTGAGAGGATTCATTCAAATGAAAAACAGGGTTCAAGGGAGATACATGTACAGAAAGATTCATAAATTAACCGTTTTGAGATGTCTTACAGCACCCCAGAATTGGAAAGAACCTTTTATAGACAAGGTGACTATGAAGAATATGGAGTTCTAAAACCTGATGTGAGAAACAAAGAATTAGATCCAAGAGATTGTAGATTTACCTGAATAAAAAAAAAACTTGTTTTATTGTGTTGTTGTTCTATAAAAACAAGGGTGTTTTTAAAAAATAGATTCATTTGACATCATGAGTCTCCAGGAGATACAAGGTGATTTACTCCACTGTGAGGTAGAAGCTATTGTTCATCAATGTAATTGTTAAACTGTAAAAGCTCATGGATTGAGTCAAAGTCTGGCAGAGAAATTCCCACAAGCTAATCTCTATGCCACTCGCAGACCTCTAGGGACTAGAAATTTAGCCGTAGAAGAAGATAGAGGAATTCCAGGCACTATTAAAGTGTTTACCTCACAAACCCCTGTGGTCATTTGTTTACTAGCTCAATGGGATTATGGAAAAGCAAGTCACCGACCTAAAAGAATTTCCACTATGATGATTTTTGTAATAACAAATTTACCCTAAAAATTCAGAAATTAAATTATATCAGCCTGTTTCGCTAGGTCCTATCTCCTAAATAAGAAGTGTCTTTTTTTTCTATCTCACTCTAATAAAGCTAAACTAGTATTTTAGTTTATCAAGGTCAGTGCGATCGATCCCCCATGCTTCCACTATTTTACTTAATTAAAGTCACCGAATAATGTCATATATCAAATATACTATCTAAAGCCTCAGAAAACTTACCTTCTTTAGACTTGAATCATGATTTCATCCAATTATGAGCACACAATAATTATTTCATCAAAATGTACATATTGACAAACACATTTCGAATTTGACCTGGGCTTGCTTACTAGGTTACATCCGGGCTTTTACTATTTAGGATGCTTTCTTCAACGTCCGCGATAAGTCAATAAATAGGACGAGCAGGCGGATCTCGATGTCATTTGTTGTCTTCACGAATTCCGAGAGGTCATAATCGCACTTTGGTCTTTTAGAGGGACTTGAAGTAGTTATCTACGTGGCCTTGCGGGGTGTTATGAAGGAACAGGATTTTACTAGATGGCCATTAGCGGGAGTTGGGATTATGGATCCCTCACCAGGAGTAAGCATAGAGACGGAGGGCTAGGAGGGCTGGGCGCCCGTTTTCAAAACCCCCGCCCATCACAGCTTCACAGGCATCTTTTGACGCAAGACTACAAGATATCTTCGGGATCTCGCCCCCGGCCTCACTTGGACGGGGACCCTTCATTACCCCGCCATAACCACCACCGCAGATGTCTCCGCACCCACGAACACCACCAGTATCACCACCCAGGAACCCGTCGCCCCCAACGCCCATCATTAATGATGTGTTGCCTGTAGTCTGGGGAGCCCCTGTTTGGACGGAGATGATCCAGCGATGTTCTGTTTGCTAGAATGAGGACGTCGCCACATATTACATCTGCAGGGAATGCCTGACTCGACCTGCTTGTGGAAGATAAATACAATTTGTAGATTTTTTCTTCTTTTTTTTAATATTTTAAAATGTTTTTTTTTGGGGGGGATATAATTTTTTTTTTTTAATTTTGAATTAATTTTGAATTTCAATGTTTAAAATCCAGTGATCTATAAAATGTTATAGGTATACGTTTTTTAAATTGTAGATGCACCAGAATGCTTGTTAGCAGAGGGAAGAATTGCCCATATGCCGCTATGGATGCTCGGACCCCCCAACAGGAGGTGCAAGAAGGAGGAGAGGAAGAAGACAGGAGCGAGGGAGTGCCAGAAACATCAGGCCAGCCCCAGTCTTGGGCCATTTCAGTCCAGTTAGTGCCATTTGACCAATGATCTGGAAATATAACCGTGACTGGTCCTCAGTTTAAATGAATGATTGTTCTTGTTTTGTACAAGATATTTTCACTATAAGAACGAGCTTTTGCTTGAACATTTTATTTCAAGGAGTACATACTCTGGAGTTGCATTTGGATCAAACACTTTTCTATCTGGTAATGTACCGAGATATGGAGCACTAGGAATGAAAAATTTCAGTTTGTTCCACTCTGTTAGATCTGTGTCTTTATCTTGTTAAACAGATCAATAACAACATCATAAAAAGGTAAATCATTTTTCTGTTCACACATCATGGTAAATGTTTATATAAAACTCTTTCGACCGATTCCTTGACTTTCAAAATTAAAAACGCATACTTGTGTCCTGCCTTTCTCTATCGTATGCTGTTGTCGTGAAGTTCATGTTCTAAAATAATTTATGTATAGACCTTATTGTTTCCAAATAGCTAGGCTACTTACCAAGATAGACTTTTGAACTGATGTCAAATGCTTTTTGGCTGTTCCTTTTACCAGTAGGTATGGCGTTGACAAAGCTGCAAAGCAGCGTATATACAAAATACTGCCCATGTCATATATTGTCTCGTCTTCAATATCCGACAGTCGTAAACAGGTTAAACAACGCTCACAATTCAATTGGTTAGCTATAACACTAAGTTCAACTACTCGTCTACCCTCAACTTATGGCTTTTATGTACCTTCGTCGTCATTGTTTAAATCTTGGCCTTTGTGTAGTTTTGTCGCCTACAATGACGTTTTGTGCAACATCCATATTGGTCACGTGAACCCCATCATTTACATATTGTGAATACTCATTATCGTTTACAATTCTTATTTTCTCGCTTGTTCTTATTTAGCGTTTTCATAAATCTTGGCCTCATTACAAATTTACTTCATTGCAAATCCCCCCGTACATAACCGTCGGCCATGACTGTTTACATAACGTCACTTACATTTCAGTTTCCAGTTTCTAAATTCACAATTAATCACGTGACGGAACAGAAGTGATATGACCAAACGTCATTTACCTCCTTCAATTCTATAGCCTTATATGTAAAATCCAAGTAGTGACCTAGAAAAATTTACACCCCGACGCCAATTAAGCATATATGGGAAGGAGGCATGGCTCTCTCCTCTGAAGTTTAAATTTAGAATTGTTATCAGTCCACAAACATTGCCACAACCACAGAAAAAATTACAAGCTTTAATTCCATCAGAAAATTATTGAAACAATGCAATAAAAATTCTATATCTTGTTAGATGGGCTAAGGGAAATAACTCTAATATCTACTCAAATGCTCTGTACACACTCAACAGTTAAACATTTAATTGATACATTGCATATTTACCTAGGCTGGCATAATAACCATAATTCCCACAGACTACTACATCTGCGAAAAGCAGCCAAGATGTGGAATGAGATCATGCGAGTCCATCGGAATGAGAAACCAGGCTGTGATGGACCACTAACAGTGGACCTGGCTACCGAGGAGAGGCGGGGCCTGGGAAGCAGAATGGGCTTCTACTGCACCAAGTGCGGATACACATCCAAGCGGTACAAATTGTACGAGGAAGTAGAGTCCAAAACCCGGGGTAGAAAAGCTGCCACTGTCAATTAGGGGCTTCAGGTGGGCCTTAGTCAAACCCCTGTAGGCAATGATGGGATGAGGGAAATTCTTCTTTCTACTAACACACCCCCTCCTTCTCGTAGGTCCTTGAAAAAATTATAGAATAAAATTATGCCCATAAAAGAGACCTTAAATAAAGCTGACATAAGTAACCAGTGTCGCCAGCTGGTGGATGTTAACATCGAAAGGGGAAGTGACTCCCCACATACCATCCCCGTACAGTGCGATGACATGTACAATAACCTCCTGTACTCGGGGGTGGATGAGACACCCTTCCAGCCGGCAACAAATACAGTGTACTCATTCGCTGAAAATGTTACATAAACACATAAAATAGTTAAATTGGTTACAAAAAATAAGATCTGTTCAAAACATGGCCACTTACTGGAGGAGGGTACTGCTAATCACCAGTGTAGTCCTGGGGTGTGTGAGGAAAACCTACCCATGCAGCATACCATAGGGGATGAGTTTACATGGGCTCGGGAGGGGATGGCGGAACTCCTCTGCAAAGATGGCCTCGAGGTAAGGGAGATAACCACTGACCCGGACAGCCGGTCGAGCTGCAGATTCCCTCTATCAGGACGGTCTGCTGAAAAATGAAGAAGTCCATTATATTGACACTTGTCACTTGTCTGAGAATATCAAAAAAGTCAATAAAAAAAAGATCAAAAACTCTCAGGTCATGGCAAGAAGAACAAAGGCAGAAAAAACCAAACTTTTGCATAACTTTGCCCTCGATGCTGTTGACAGATGCACTGCAGAGATAAACCAAGCCCAAGCAGCATATGCCGGAGATGCAGTTAAATGATAAACAAAATCTCTTATGCCAAACATGCAATAGTTACGTGGTGTGATCAAAAAGTTCGCTATATCATTAAAACCACAATTAAGATTAGAATGAAATTCGCATCTTCGCTAGCCAAGGGTTTCTGAAACGCTACTCTCCTCATAAACCCTTGGCCTACGGTGTTCATAGAAATGGGGATTTTTTTCCAGAGTTCTAATTGGATTTCAGTACACCCAGGTCGACCAATCAGCAATTGTTTTTTGTAAATGACGAAATTTGCGTTCGGCATACATCTTCACTCTTTAATCTCGGAAATGAAAAACGCAAGTAAACAACGATCCGTAAGATAACATTCAATTCTACGAATAGCCATGGTGTCATCCAATATCTTCTAAATATGTGATTAAGAATCTATATTGTAGCTTCAGATTTGTTTTATAAATAATGAATAAACATAACTCAATTATTGCTTCTTAATTATTCTTTAAAAAACTGATTTAATTTTTTTTTAACACGTGTCTTATTTCTGGCGATGACGCAATCTGTGCGTACCTTATAGATTCGAGATCACGTGACGGAAAACAATCCCGTCTTTTGACTTCACCGTATGCCAAGGGTTTATAAGGAGAGTAGCGTATCAAAAACCCTTGGCTAGCGAAGATGTGAAATTCGGTACACACATAGCCATATAAAAGGTCTATAAATAGCATATGCTGAATAAAATTTCTGCTTGTTTGTGACGTCACAATTTTAAAATGACGTCACTATTTAGATCACTTGTGACGAAAAATGGTTGTCTCAGTCGAACTCGTTCAACAAACGACTGTACAATTTATTGTAATATCTTAGAAATTCCTCTAAAGTATCATATAATAATTTGTACATAGTTTCTTGAGATAAATGAGTTCCTTTAAATTCAATTAATGATTGGGTAAATCGTTTTAGTGAAGGAAGGCTGATGGTTTAAAATGATACTTGTCATCTTGCCGAGTGAAAGCAAGTTTGAAAAGATATGTATTTTTTTATTAAACAATTTGCTATCAAAGACCTCCAATTAGCACTTTGAAAAATAGTTGAATATTTGAACAATGATATAAGTATTAAATATCTAAGATATCGTTTACTTTAGATTTTAAACATATTAGATATGATTAGGATGCACCCATTCTCTATCCACCTTAAATAAAGGTCTCTCCTGAGACAGAAGATTTGTGTTTTAATGGTCGCCATGCTTATTTTTGGAAAGAATGTTATTAACCACCCATTCTGTTGCCGAGATATGACCATTTCTGACAAATTAACTGTTCTTGTCATAAAAATTAGCTCACATGGAAAAAAATATAAAACTCGGAAAATCTTTGTGACAGAACGCTACGGAGGGGGTCACGTGACCGCCAATATCACGCGATTCGCGCATGCGCAGAACGGTGGTTGATGTGCATTAAAATCGGGGAGGATTAATTTAAAATATAATCAACATTAAAACCAAATAGTGTTTCTTGTATGGAAGTTATTCAATTAGTTTGCAAACTTTTTGATCACCCCTCGTAAGTGTTACATGGGCCAGGGGGGTCATGCATTGTGCAGGAAACACTCTCTAAAGTGCAAAGGCAGAGTTAGTAGCAAATGGGTTAGAAAGAGTTCTTAGGACAATATTTTACTAAACTGTCTTCTGACGAGAAAGAGGCAAGGCTCCATGCCTGCATCTCAAAGAGGTTGTCTCCAGCTGTACTGGACAGGCCGATCAAAAATAACCACTCACAAAAGGTCGAAAGCTTAAACAGAACTCTGCGACGATCCCTGCCTCGTAATGTTACTTTCAACAGAAACTTTGCTGGTCGGGCGCACAGTGCTGCTCACTCTTCTAATCATGGTCCGGGCAGCTCCATTCGAGGTCTCTGTGCAGGGGTTGGTGCCCTATGCCCACTGGTAGCCAGGTTAAACATACCCTAGATAAGATTTATAAATATTATGAATTAAATAAAACATGCCACAAGTCTCAGTCTTACAAAACAAAAAGGGTTATTAAACGCAAAAAAAAAATGTCCATCTGTATGAAAAACATCAGGAAAAAAAAATATGCTAGTGGAATCTCGAACCCGAGGTCAGGAAAAAAACACCCCGAACATAAGTATTCTAAAATCGAGTGATCAATATTTCAATATTTATCACATTTTCTATTAATAAAAATTACTTTAAATTACTTTTAAAAATACACTTGGGGTAGTGGGCCTCAGTACAGAAACCCTGGCCTGTACAGTGCATTTTCTCATGATTGATGGCATGCGGCTCCCGTGTGAGGTGCATCAGGTTGATACACAACTTATGGCAGAGATGGCTGACCTCCTGTCCCCAACCTGGGAACTGAGACTTGGTCCGACGCATCTCTACCATAAAAGCACAAGCTTTACCTTCCTACCCTCTACCGGCCATGTGACCTTCATGACCCCATACCCACTACTATTGGCCCCCTCTCTTTTCAGTTCCTCTCCCCTTCCCCCATCCTCCCACTCTTATCTGCTAAATTCAATCTCAACTTCTCAAAAATACCTCCAACATTTAAATCTCCCGCTGTAAACAACTAATTTCCTCTTTAAAGTCATGTGACATTTCAGAAAATAGGGTCTCTATAGGGAAAAGTGTACCAATTAATATCCCATAAAACTCTTTACAAATATGTTGACCTCCCAACACATTACTATTTCACTTTCCAACAAACACTTAGTATCATTTAAAAATTCATTCTGAACACAAGACAATCAAAAGTATATTTGATTGATATGTTCCTAAAAAAATGTGTTGAAGTTTAAAATTTGACATGTACAATACTAAAATATTGGTATAATGATTGCTACTTTATGATTTGTTTTTTTACTCAAGCCCTAGAGGGGCTTGAGTTATCTAAAACGATGCTAGGTCATCGAATTACTCAGTTTAAAATAACAAAAATATATTATTTTTGTAGATAAAAATATTTCTAGAAACAAAAATGAAGCTTATCTTGAAAACGTCTGTATATTCAAAGATATTAAGTGTTAAATAGTGGATTATTTTTTATGGCGAATGAACAATGAGTGAAGCGTCGCAGCCGCAACAGTTTCTATACAGAGATTTCACGCTTTCCTTTGCGTATGAATCTCAGGTAACTTTTTAAAGTCGCCGACAAAGCATCCTTGGACGAGTCCACTGTAGACTCTGAAAGGTGACGCAGGTTACCCCATCGTTAACAAATTCTACAATGCATGGCCAGAAAATGTATGGCTGTACCCCACAACTGAAATTGCTTTTCACGGGCCTGCAAATGATGTGTAATTTGAGAGACAGTAAAATAAAAGCATAAAATCAATGTTAAATTCTCGTATTAAGCTTTGGTACCGGAAATTATATACTTCTTTTGGTTCATACCGAATATGCATTGGACATGCCGCTCAGATAGATGAACCCCATCGTCTCAAGCCACGGTCCGAAGTAGGAGAGGATCGTACATTTTGTCCGTGGTTTGCAACGATGGATGAACCCGTAGTCACGTGGATTTTTTAGAGCCTGGAGCCCCCCCCCCTTTTCACTTTGAAAAACTTGTCTACAGGCTTTTAGCAAGCTATCTTAATTGATGTATGTATTGAATGAGATGTACGTCATTAAGCAAAAAATACAAAAACGTATGTAGTTTGAAGTACATGTATATTAAATGTCTACCTAAAATATTTCATTAAGAAACGGAAACGTTACTATGCTCTATAAAATATTCCTGAAAGTGTGTCACGTAAATTCATCTTAAAAAGTAATTAAGTACGATTAATAATGTTTTTTTTCTAATTAAATTCAATATATGAAGGTTGTTTCATGTATACAGTCATGTAGTTTATTCAACAGAGGATTGAACTCAATATACTAGTATAGCCCTCATCTTAAAACCATTTTAAGATATTAATGACACTTCCTATTTGACTTTCTACAGCTTGAGTATTTCTGACGTTTTGTCAGTATATACTTGTTGAAATTACACACAGTGAACACCTTACAAAATTTCTGTTGAAAATAGCATAAAATACAAATTATTAAATCACAAATACATTCACAAGATTTCTTTTCCATGATTAAGCTACTCAAAGTAACATATCAATGTTTATATAAATTTACTGTATTAAAAAGTGATGTTAATAAAATTTCTCTCTTGGGGAATGTATTCCTTTAAAGAAAATTGTTATAGCTTGTATATGAAAAATTTAAATACAACCTCTGTGAAAAAAGAATGATATTAAAAATGTAAAAGCTATCTTGAAAGAATATCATTCAAAATAATTTCTTAACAATAGTTTTGATAAGTTCTCTTCTTTATGTTTGCAATATAATTTGTATAAATATATCTCTTGGTAAATATATATCTCTTGATAAATATATATCTTGGTAATTAAATGAAAAATTAAATAACTATCAGTTAAAGAATACGAAACAGTCAATAATAATATTAGTATATACTTGAATTATAAATGTACAATATTTAATTTCTACATCAGTTTGTACAGTTTCGCCTAAGAGACTAGTCTTGATGTCCCACAGGGGGATTCGAACCCGCAACTTAAGGTATAAACTCCTTACTCTGCACCTCTCCACCACTGTGCCATGTGGGCAGCCAAAAGAACTTTAAAAATGATAAATAACTTCTATAGCTCAGGTGAGCTTTTCTGATGAAAAT
Organism: Saccostrea glomerata; assembly: GCA_003671525.1. Lineage (NCBI taxonomy): Eukaryota > Metazoa > Mollusca > Bivalvia > Ostreida > Ostreidae > Saccostrea > Saccostrea glomerata. Next base: position 28,897 of record PRKT01000869.1, on the reverse strand, counting down.
TTGTCCGTCGTCCGTCGTCGTTAAAATTTTTTTTTACATTTTTATCTTCTCAAGAATTACTGGGCCAATTAAATTTTTTTTTTACATTTTTATCTTCTCAAGAATTACTGGGCCAATTTCAACCAAACTTACCGCAAAGTATCCTTGGGTGAAGAGGATTCAAGTGTGTACAAATGAAGGGCCACTTTTTCAAGGGGAGATAATTCAGAAATTGTGAAAATTTGGTGGCGTGTTTTAAAAATCTTCTCAAAAACCACATAGCCAAGAAAGATGAAACTTTTGGGAAAACATCCTCAGGTAGTGTAGATTCAAGTTTGTTCAAATCATGACCCCCGGGGTTTGGGCGGGGCAACAATGGCCGATCAATAATGTTTTTTATAGAAATATATAGGAAATTTCTTTTAATATCTTCTTCTCAAGAATAAGTAATAAGTAAGCCATGATTGATCATATTTATATGGAAGCATCCTCAGGTAGTGTTAATTGAAGTTTGTTCAAATCATAACCTCTGGGGGTAGGGCGGGGCCTAATGGCCTACCAAAATTTTACAGTGTAGATTCAAGTTTGTGCAAATCATACCATCTCCCCTTTAAGAAATGGTTTGGACTACTTTTGGGTTTAAACTTTTCAATAATAAAATAATTTCTGTTTTTTTTCTAACCAGAGGGTTAGGGTGAGCGATGTGGCCCACCCTATTTAAGACCTTGAGACTTATTGTAAAATACACGTTTCAATAGGACCTAAATAATTTTATCCACTTACAAGACCCAAATTATTGATTATTCAAATAAATTAAATTAAAAACAATTGCCTATTACCTTATACATTATTTAAAAAAAATTATTTCACATTATTTATTCATCTTTTTTTTCTCTCTCAATATTTATTGACATGATTTAACTGAAACTAACATGTCAAATAATCAAACTAATTTTTCCTTAATTTCCTGGCCTAACCCCTAACCCTGTCCGTTATTCTTTTTTTATTATCTGTCGGATGGATTTTTCTGATCCTCTCAACCGGCATCTGTCCTTCTGGAACTGACATCACTGCCTGCATCACAGGTTCCTTTGAAATGGAAGCATTCTTTTTAATGATTCGAGAGCACAGTGATATAATGGGGACTGCCTCTTCTTCTCTGAAAAGTCTCCTTCCGTGGACCTGTAGTAAAAAAAATGATATTCTGTGTATGATGTGTTGCGGTTGTTTTAATTTAAATTGCAATCAAATTTGGAAATCTCAAATTCATCAGAAAAACTTGGTGGTATGAAATTTGATAGCTTTCATGAAAACAGTGAATTTAGTAAAAAAAAAATAATTTTCAGATTAATCATAAAAATAAATGCAAAATCAATTAAAAGAAAAAAATAGAGGAAAATAAATTCTAGGATATTTATCATGTTTAGTTTTAACGTACAGTATAAATATACGTAAATTATTTTTTTACCGTTTCCTCGAGATAAAATGAAACTACATACTACGGCATTTTCATCCTCAATGTCGAGGCCATCATAAGAAGCAGGGATGGCAATGTTAGTTAGGGTAGCTGGAGGGATGGCAGTCACAGGATAAGCAACAAGGAGGTTGCTTTGTTGAGGACCCTCGGCTTCTACCTCTTCAATGATGGGCCCCTCATCACAAATCTCTTCAGGTTACACGTAATGAGAAGAACTTTAAAGGTATTTGGACCAATCGTTTTAATTCTGGTGTTCAGTAATTAGAGAAAATATAGTGACCCAGATAGAGCTGACCTAACTTTCATTGCAGTACTGGTATTAGTTTATTCAGTAGAAGAAAAGTTATATTCCTTTATTAGTTGTTACCCCTTCCCGGTCTTGGAGGGCTCTCTTTATTAACTTGGTGACAATTACGCTCTCTTTTTTTATGAACCATGTAATAATTGTCTGCGGTCGATGACCTGTGATTCATTTGTGCCGCAAAACACTCCCTGGCCCCAGGAAACAATGCTCTCACCTACAAATTGAATCAAATTTATTTCCATAGATGAATCAGATAGCTTGATTTGAACTTTTCAGTTTTATACAATTGAAAGAAATTAATAGAACAATGCTGGTACTTTGTCCTTGCTTCTGAATATTTCTACTGTCCACTTATGATTTGTAGTTTTTAGCCGAATGCTCAAGTGAGCTTTTCGGATCTCATTAACCGCTGGGCCAATTTCGACCAAACTTGCCACAAAGCATCCTTGGGTAAAGGGGATTCAAGTTTGTTCAAATGAAGGGCCACGACCTCATTCAAAGGGGAGATAATTTGGAATTCAGAAAATTTGGTTGTGTGTTTCAAAAATCTTCTTCTCAAGAACCACTGTGCAAGGAAAGATTAAACTTATGGGGAAACATCCTCAGGTAGTAAACATTCAATTTTTTTCAATTCAGGACCCCCGGGGTAGGGCGGGGCCACAATGGCCGACAAAAATTTTACGTAGAAATATATAGGAAAATTCTTTAAATATCTTCTACTCAATAATAACAAAGTCATGATTGATCTTATTTATAATGAAGCATACTCAGGTAGAGTAAATTCAAGTTTGTTCAAATCATGGCCCCATGGTATAGGCAGACCTGCCTACCCTTCCGCTTTTGGCGTAATCCTTCCGCTTTTTACCACAAAATAACGCTATTACGCCACTGATATTAATATTACGCTTTTGATATTTTGGTTTAAATCCATCATAAATGTTTAAATTTAAGAGTCAAAATACATTTGTACGACCTGCTGAAATAATATGAAAAGTTCTAGTTAAAAGTTTAAAGTCATCATTTCGTAAGTTCTATGGTCGATACAATGACCTTGTCAGCAAATACAATTTATCATTCAATCAAACTTTGACTGACGTTTTTCATACCAATTATTAGTCCATTTAATTATACACTGAATTGACGACGGATTTTTTCCGATTTTCATGATCATGACAACGAGCACACGGTGGGTGTGACTGGTTGGCAGGGGATGCTCACGCCTCCATGGCACCTGATCCCACCTCTGATGTTTCGGAGGTCCGTGTTTGCTCTGCTCTGATTTTGTATATTTTTAATGGACTTTGAGATTTAATACTGTTCGTTTTCTCCATATCCTCCTTAAAGTAATTAATGGAGGACCAGTTTGATAACTAACGTTATATATCTAATACTTACATGTTAACCGGTATGGCAAAGATTCGGGATGACTCCTTGCTTCTCGACTCTAAAAAACGCTCTTACCATTGCGCCACGCGGGCGACGAAGAACACGAGAAGGCACTACTTACGTTAACTATTAAATGACATTGCAATAAGAACATCCATTTCTATGCTCAATTTTAACATTGCTTTGAACAAGATAGAGAAATGTGAGTGTTGAAAAGAAAGATAAGTGTTATGTACAATTTGTATAAAAATGCAAACGCAAGACTTCAATTCAGTGAGTTGATACAAAATGACCAAATGCTTCATTAAGGGTGTGCGGTTGATTTGAGTTCAATATAGGATACTGATATTTTACAACACTTTCTTGTCAATAGATGATTCGAAAAAGAAAAGTTTATGCCAGGTTTGTTTAGTAATGTACAATTACTGTGGGTTTGAAAAAAAGAAAGTATTATTGTAAAACAACAAAGTAGGAAAACATGATTGAATTACGCTTTTACCACTGAAATTCCACCAAAAAATTTCTGAAATTACACCCTTGAAACGAAAAGGGTAGGCAGGACTGTATAGGGTGGTGGGGCCACGATGGCCGACCAAAGTTTTACATAAAAATATATAAAAATTCTTTAAAAATCTTCTCAAGAATAACAAAGCCATAATTGATCATATTTATATGGAAACATTCTCAGGTAGTGTAGATTTAAGTGTTTTTGACAACTTGGGGTCAGCATTATTCCTATCATCATACAGACATTAATTGAACATAGGGAAAATAACATAAAAATACTGTCAGTAAACTGCCAAGGCCTGGGGGATACAGATTAAAGAGGTGATGTTTTCAAAAATCTAAAAGCTAAGAAATATAATGTTTATTTTCTTCAAAAAAGATTCGAATATAAGAACACGGTGGGGGTATAAGGCTTTTTTTCAGTTCTTTTAAATCCAATTCAAGAGGAGTTGCTATCTTATTTAATAATAATTGTGAAGTAAAAATATGTAATGAGTTTACGGATAATGAGGGAATTTATCTTATTTTAGATGTCCTCATTGAAACGTACCTTTTTTACTGATAAATCTATACGGTCCAAATTGTGATAGACCCAATTTTTTAAAAAGTTTATTGAATAAAATAGGAGATAAATTGCTCTCAACATATTGCTATTGCAGGTGACTTCAATTTAATTTTTGATAAAGAGTTAGATTCAATGAACTACAGAAATTTAAACAATCCAAATCACGACTTGATGTTTTACAACTTGTGGATGGTTTGAACCTAAAGGATGTATATCGTGAAGATAACCTAAACTTAAAAAAATTTACATGGAGACGAAAAAAAAAAACAATTAAACAAGCTAGGGTTGACTTTTTCTTAATATCAGAATCTTTGTTCACTATGAATCCTTGTGTAACTTACGATAATAGTTATCGTTCTGATCACTCACCAGTTGTGTTAAGTTGTAAATTAAATGAGTTCATAAAAGGAAGAGGATTCTAGAAAATATACTCTTTACTAACTGATAAGGAATTTGTTAAAAAGATAAAATGTAAGATTAAAGAGGTCAAAGTTCAGTATGTCTGTCCTGTTTACAATATGGAAAGACTTGGCTGTATAGATAATGATGATAGTCAATTTACTATTAGTGATCAATTTTTTTTATATTTTACAAATGGAAACAAGAGTAAAGTCAATCTCTTATTCCACTTACAAAAAGAAGGAAACAAATAAAAGAGAAAAACAATTAGAAAAAGAACTAGAGCAAAGCTCGTTGCAAAGCAACGAGTGGGTCTTCCTTCTTAGCGATATGCAGAAAGTGAAATGTTTCAATTGTCAACTTTGCTACCATTCTTTATTTCTTTGACTCAAATAGCAAAAACCTTTCCGGGTTAGAATAGGTCCTCAGTATCCTTTTGCTTGTCGTAAAAGGCGACTAAATGGGGCGGTTCTTCGGGTGAGACCGTATAAACCGAGGCCCCGTGTCACAGCAGGTTTTGCACAATAAAGATCCCTCCCTGCTTAAAGGCCATTAGTGCCAAGCATAGGCCTAAATTTGCAGCCCTTCACCGGCAATGGTGACGTCTCCATATAAGTGAAATATTCTGGAAAGGGACGTTAAACAGTAAACAATCAATCAATCAATTATACTGTAAAAATACAAATATTTACACACATTTATAACCTTAACTATTAGAACTGGTATGTCTTCTCTTGGAAACGGAAGACCTCAAAACAGATGTTTAC
>PRKT01000869.1:4154-19476 GCA_003671525.1 Saccostrea glomerata | reverse complement strand
GGGGCTAAATAAGTAGGTAGTGAAAATGCAATATTTCTTTGAAAATCTTCTTCTTTGCTCCTGGGTATTAAATAAACCAACTAAGTACATAGTTATGATGAGCAAGAGTGCCTCTACCAAAATTGTGAAATTCATAGCCCTGGGGTCAGGGGTTCTGGTGTTAGGGCGGGGCTCTATTGATTATATTGTGAAAATACATGAATTCTTTGAAAATCTTCTTCTCTGCTCCTCGGTATTAAATAAACTAACTAAGTACATAGTTATGATGTGCAAGAGTGCCTCTACCAAAATTGTGAATTTTATGGCCCCAGGTTCAGGGGTTCTTGTTTAACGGTGGGGCTCTAATGATTATATAGTGAAATGCATGTATTCTTTGAACATCTTATACTTTGCTCCTGGTTAATATACAAATGATCTAATTACATATTTAAGGGTAGGATTATTTTATTTTCAGTTTTACAAACCCTCCGCTCAAGGTTTCGAATTTTCAGAAGAAAATAAAACAATTTTTTTCTTTCCGATGTCAAATTTGAGTCGGGATCGAGATTTTAAATTTACGAACTCGAACTTCCGGTTTTAAGATGAAACGGGTAAATAAAGCTAGATCTGAGAAAATAACTTGGTTTAGTGTAAAATTCATCGATATGAGTGCCATTCAAAACGTTTCACCTGTTCAAAGGACAAATAAAATGCTGACGACTTTGTTGCACAATGACATGCTGGTGAGATAATTATGTTTTCGTTTCAAAAGTATCTGTCTGTTAATTATTTTCATCCCCCAGGTTTTAAACTGCCCGTGGTAGCTATTGCATATTGCCAGGGACATTGTTTAGGTCTCTGTTATAGCTTACAGTCTAAGCATCATTCTTCAGAAAAGGGTTGCTTATGCATCAGATGTAATGAATAAAACTATGGGAGAAGTTAAGTCCATTTGAGGAAGAATTAAACAATAACCTGAAGAAATAAAAAAAAATTCAACTATTAAAAGGCAAGAATATACAAATATATACAGGCATGTAGTTTCATTTGTATAAGCCAGAAAAAATTATTTTACACTTAATTGAAAAAATGTTCACCCTACTCCCCAATACTCCCTGTCTTTTTTATGAAAGGAATTATAATTTTAGGCAACAAGTAAATTTTAGAACAATGTCTATACATATACCTAACACATATTTAAAAAATGAAGATATATTGAAAGACTTTTAAAGAATTGATTTTTTAAAATATATTTTGACCAACATCACAAAATTTATATAACTGGCCCAAACTGGGAGATGATGAAATAAGCAATTAAATGTTGTACTTTCCTATTTGTAAGTATAATGTGTCCAGTGGTCAGGAGCCTATTAGAATAGCATAAAAAAAGAATGTACAAATATTAATAAATGATTTATCAAAAATTTTTTACTCAAGCCCTAGAGGGGCTTGAGTTATCTAAAACGATGCTAGGTCATAGATTTACTCAGTTAAAATACACGAAAAGCTATTATTTTTGTAGATTAAAATATTTCTAGAAACAAAAATGAAGCTTATCTTGAAAAAGTCTCTATACTCAAAGATATTAAGCGTTAAATGGCGGATTCTTTTTTATGGCGAATAAACAATGAGTGAAGCCCCGCAGCCGCAACAGTTTCTATACAGAGATTTTGCGCTTTCCTTTGCGTAAGGATCTCGGGTAACTTTTACAGACGCCTACAAAGCATCTTTGGACGAGTCCACTGTTTATCTGAAAGGTGACGCAGGTTACCCCATCGATACAAATTCTACCGTGCATGGCAAGAAAATGTATGGTTGTACCCCTATATTGAAATTGCTTGTCACAGGCCTGAGAGTTCTTTAAGTGATAACAGTAAAATAATAGTACAACATTAATGTAAAATTCTCCCTCGTACGTTTGTCAAAAATCATACTACATGTAGTTATCTTCAGTTTTTGAAACAGAACCTATATATGTAACTTCTTTTTGATTTGTCCGGAATATGTGTTAAACATGCCGCACATCCATATGCAACTTTTCTCAATGTCAATTACTTTTAGTACCAATAATACTATAAGTAATGTTGCAGGGAAAAGTGTGTGTGGGGGGGGGGGGGGGGGGACTGTTGCTACGCCCCTGCGATGAACCAGTAGTCACGTGGAATTTTTGGAGCCCCCCAATCCACTTTGAAAAACGATTCTACTCTACCTGTAGGCTTGAAACAAGCTATTTGGACTGATGTGTATTAAATTGTGATCGATGTACTTGATTAAGCAAGAATTCATCTTAAAATGTAGTACGATTGATTATATTTATTCTAATTAAATTCAATATATGAATTTTGCTTCATGATCGTTTATTTATTCAACAGAAGATTGAACCCGATAGCCCTCATACCATTATTTAAATGACATTTCCTAGTTGACTTTCTACAGCTTGAGTATCTCTGACGTTTTGTCAGTATATACTTGTTTTTATTTCCTTCTCCTTCGGGACTTTTTTATTCTCATTTCATAACTAAACCTAAACTTAAAAAATGCTGGCCTTATAATGAAGAAAGGGGCCTCTATCAAAATAGATAATTTCAGGGGTACCAGGGGGGTACTTTGACTAAAATTAATAAATACTTTGAAATCTGCCCTTTGATAAGCAATGGTGCCTCCTTCAAAATTTATGAATTTCATGGCTTTGGATTAAAACACAAACCAAAACAATCGCTGGAAAGTTGTTACATGATACTCAGGTGACCTATAAGGCCCGTTGGCCTCTTGTTTTTTTTCCAGCTTCTCTATCCATAGCAGCATGACACAGGCACCTGATGTTACTTTTTTTCTTTTAATAAAAAAAATATACCTATACCTAATAATATCCGGTTAATATTATGTATGGGTATATATTTTTTTAATAAGGACAGAGGTAGCAAACAAATTTTATTTTTAGAGGACACTTAATATAATGCCACAAGTTACGAAAAGTGGATAATTCTTATAATTTTTTCTCGTAAGAATTGGAAAATGAAATAGACTTGTAAAATACATGTGTATTAGTAATCTTTCAATAAAATTATAACAAGAGGCCCATGGGCCACATCGATCACCTGAGAAGCTTTGACCATTCTATTCTTAACCAGATTTCATCCTTGTAATACATAATGCATCCCCACCCTACCCCACTAATCATATTAGACATTTTGAAATATACACTACCCCAGAATCCTTCCATATGCACATAAATTTCAGCTTTTCTGGTCCAGTGGTTCTTGATAAGAAGATTTCAAAAAAAATTCCTATATATTTCTATGTAAAACTTTGATTCCCCATAGTGGCCACGCCCTTTCCCCGGAGGTCATGATTTAAACAATTTAGAATCTACATTACCCCAAAATGCTTCCTAATGAGTTTCAGCTTTTCTGGGCCAGTGGTTCTTGAGAAGATTTTCAAAGAATTTCCCTATATATTTATATATAATATATTTTACTTGTAACACGCCATTTGATTGGATAAAACATTTTATCCATTTGAATAACATAATTTGCCTACGTCACAATGAGGTACGTCAAAAAACGTATTACTCCGCTTGACGTTACATTTAAAATTAAATCATTGTGAAGCCTTATTCTAGGGAAAATTTATCTCATTGTCTGCACTGAAATTAAATTATAAGGAATGAAGCTTATTTCAACTTATACGATATAACATGACTTGGGACAGTTTACTCTTTATACAAACCGCGTGTAAAATTTCGGAACAATACTTTTAGTGGTTTCCAAGAAGAAGTCCAGACAAAATTTGCGTCTTCAGACAGACGGACTCTGAACAAAATTTGCATCTACAGACAGACGGACGGACAAGATGATTCCAATATAGCCCCCCCCCCTCCCCAAAAAAACGTTGTTTACGGGGGATAAAAATTAAATTTACTTACAGTGTTTCTCTTCGGAATGTTTTGTTGTATTTCTTGAATTTTCTTGGTTTCTTCCTCATCATTTCTTTTCCAGGTATGAAACATGAAAGTCAAATTCTTTCAACCTCAATCCTTGATCTAATAAAAAAGATAACATTTTTAAAATGATGGGCAGTTTTTGATCAGCTTTGAAATAGCTTTAATTACTTATGTCATGTATATAAAATAGCCTTATTTAGTTATTTCAGAAGAAATTTCTGTTTTATGAAAGGCAGACTAATAGTCGAATTAAAAGTTTGCTGAAGACTTTTAATCTTTATAAAAATTATGTCCAAGATTTTATTTTGTAAATTAATAAAAACGATCTTTGGCATATACTGTAAAACGTTGCAGCTTTTGAACACATTTTGGCCAAAAGATGCATTTCTATTGTTAAGTTTGCTATCAGATGGCCAAGTTTGATTGACGCAATATTGATAGAATTATCTTGTTATCCAAAAATTTTTTTCTTTGTTGAACTAGCAATTTGATTACACATTAAACTGTTACACATCGCATAAAATCACTCAGATTTTTTATTGCATTTGCACAAAAGGAGAAAGATTTTTTAGAGATTTTTTGTTAACTGTTTTCAGATGAATTAAAGTTTTCAGTATGAGTGCAAATGTTCTAACAAGCGAATTTTCGACAAAATTATACATATATACATGATGAGATCTCTGACATCCTTTTGCAAATTGCGAAGCTCTTCGTTGAAAAAAAAAAAATGGACGGTTGCTAATTCAAAATGCTACAAATTTGACTACTTGCATGTTCTAAGAACATGCAGTGTTTTAATTCCGCTTACCTGAAATTCACCAACACGTCCGTTTTTGTTGTTGTTGTTATTCTCTCTGTTGAGAACTTCTTTGATTGCAGTGATTTTGATGGGGTATTTCCATGTTCTGCCTCGACAAAATCGCTGTGTTTCAAGGGATCGAAACAGACGATTTTCTGGTACACGTCGCTGTCTATTTGTAACTTTCCATCAAAATACTTTACATTTCTCGAGCTGGTTTTTACAGGCGACACATCGTGAATGTATCCACTTACTTCGTCTTCTTTCGTCTTCAATTTTTTGTCTTTTCGCTATTTGTCCTTCCGACGCTATTTTTCCCGCAAAAAAACAATTTACTGATCGGAAGATTGTCTCCGTATTTTAAGTTGAGTTGTTTTTATGAAATTCATACATTAATCCAATTTTAAAAAATAAGAAGTACTTTATGAAAACAAGCATTTGACAGAATTTAACATTGTGTGTTTAGTTTTTCAAATAAATCTAATGGAACTATTTTGAATTTCGTTCGTTCAGCGTAGGAATAAATTACACCATCAATTCAATATTCTGAAAACTGCAGACGTAAATTTTCACAACATTTAGCATGGTATATGTTAAATAAGAGGTCTGGGGGTTGTATTTTTGCACAGAGAGAGTGAGAGAGAGAATTTTTTTTTCATAACGTTATTTTGACCAACAGTAGTTTAGTCGTGTCCTGCTCGCTAGAGGAGCTAGGTTTAGTGTTGCCTAGTCCACATACAATTTTATTTCTATTACCACTGGAATATTCTGGCAAACTTTAGTATTGTCATGTTGGATTCAATTAAATCTTAATCAATACAATTAAAATCCAAGGATTTGGAACAAACTTTACATGTAGACTTAAGTAAAAATTCCAATTGTGTGTGAAATGTTTATTCATTAATATAATATTATTTTTAAAATCGGAAATTTTGGAAATAGAAACTCTTCTGTAAATCAATATTGAAACCTTTTTGATTGACTCCCACAACATTTAAGTATATTATACAAGATAAAAATTTAGCTTTCAAAGATGTTTCATAATTCTGGCCAGGAACTAGTTAATTCGCGGGCTTTGTTTCCTTGGCCCTTTCCCTGCACCTGGACTGGGGGGCGTCAATACAACCACATACTCATGCCTACTTTTTGCGACCCCCCCCCCTCCTCCATAGCTTCATTTCCATAATTAAACGAAGTTTCGGGGGTATATAGTTTTGTCGTGTCTGTCTCTCTGTCTGTCTGTCTATTTCTCTGTTTGTCCGCAAAAACTTTAACCTTGCCCATAACTTTTGATTTAGTGGAGCTATGACTTTCATATTTCATATGTGTATTCCTTGTGACAAGACCTTTCTTTGGGTACCACCAAATTTGACCTTTTGACCCTGACCTTGGAGTTTGACCCACTTTTACATGAAAATTTTAAAATTTTACTTTGGCCATATCTTTTGAACAGTAGACACCAGGACATTTATACTTCACATATTTAATGTTTGTTTAAAGACCTTTCATTGGATACCAAGAACCTTGACCCTTTGACCTTGACCTTTGAGCTTAACCTACTTTAAAATAGCAAACATTGACCATTACTTTTAAAGAGTAAGGGCTAGTGCTTTCACACTTTACATATTTGATTCTTATGACAAGACTTCATTTGATAACAATAACTTTGACCTTGACCTTGGAGTTTGACCTATTTTTTAAGAAAAATTTCAAAATTTTACTTTGGCAATATCTTTGAACAGTAGACACCAGGACTTTTATACTTCACATATGTAATGTTTGTTAAAAGACCTTTCACTGGATACCAACAGCCTTGACCCTTTGACCTTGACCTTGTAGATTTTCGTACTTGTGAAAAACTTTAACCTTGGCCATAACTTTTGAACAGTAAGAGATAGGGTTTTTATACTTCATATATGTAATCCTTGTGAAAAGACTCTTCATTGGATATGAAGATCCTTAACCCTTTGACCTTGACCTTTGAGATTGACCTACTTTAAAAAAACAAACTTGACCATAACTTTTCAAGACTTAGGGCTTGTTCCTTTTATACTTTACATATTTGATCCTTATGACAAGACCTTTCATTTGATAACAATAACCTTGACCTTGGAGTTTGACCTACTTTTTAAGAAACTGAACGTTAACCATAACTTCTGAACGGTTAGGGCTAGGACTCTCATGCTCTGCATAAGTATTTTATGAGGCAAGACCTTTCATTTGATACTAATTACATTGACCTTTTGACCTTGACTTTGGAGATTTTTGTACTCATTAAAAAACTTAAACATTAGCTTACTTTCAAATTTCACAATTGTTTTCCAGTAAGAATACCCTACTTTTTGTACGAATTAATTCCTTGACCCTTTGACCTTGACCTTTGAGATTGACCTACTTAAATAAAGCAAACCTTGACCATAACTTTTAAAGACTAAGGGTTAGTGCTTTCATACTTTACATATTAAGTTTCTGCGGACAAACAGAGAGACAGACAGACATGACAAAAACTATATACCCCCTAAACTTCGTTTACGGGGGCATAAAAAAAAAAAAAAAACAAGATGTGTTTGTAAAACACTGATGCCCCCGTATGGCAACATAGCAAAGATTAAGCTTTTATTAAATGTACATGATGATTTCTCTCAACCTTTAATATATAAAACATGATTTCAAAGCAATTATATTAAGCAATAATAAACATACCCCTGGGGGTCATGATTTGAATAAATTAGAATCTAGACTTTAAAAAGAAACTTTCACATAAGTTTTATCCTTTCTGGCCCAGTGGTTCTTGAGAAAAAGATCTTTAAAAGATTTTCCCTATGTGTTCCTATGTTAAACTTTGACCCCCCATCATGGCACCACGCTACCGGCCTCCTGGGGATCAGGATTTGAACACACTTGAATCTACACTACCTGAAGATGATCCCACATGAGTGTCATCTTTCCTGGCCCAATGGTTCTGGAGAAGATCTTTAAAAGATTTACCTATATATTCCTGTTTAAAATTTTGATCAGCCATTGTGGCCCCGCCCTACCCCCGGGGGTCAGGATTTGAACAGACGTGAATCTACACTACCTGAAGATGATCCCACATGAGTGTCATCTTTCCTGGCCCAATGGTTCTGGAGAAGAGGATCTTTAAAAGATTTTCCCTATATATTCCTGTTTAAAACTTTGATCAGCCATTGTGGCCCCGCCCTACCCCCGGGGGTCATGATTTGAACAAACTTAAATCTACACTACCTGAGGATGCTTCCACATGAGTTTCATCTTTCCTGTCCCAGTGGTTTTTGAGAGGAAGATTTTTAAAAGATGCTTTTAAATTTTCACTAATTCATAATTATCTCCCCTTAAGGCGTGGCCCTTCATTTGAACAAACTTGAATCCTTTTCACCCAAAGATACTTTGTAGCAAGTTTGGTTGAAATTGGCCCAGTGGTTCTAAGAAGATGAAAATGTGGAAAGTTTACAGACAGACAAACGGACGCCGGACAACATGTGATCAGAAAAGGTCACTTGAATTTTCAGATCAGGTGAGCTAGAAGTGGATAAAACACACTCAGTTAGGGTTTACAGATGAAAATAAATTTCAGAATATCTGAACTAAAAAGGTAATATAAACTTCAGAAAAATATACCAAGCCAGGTGAATTTATGAGGAAAAGCAAATTAGTAAAAGGCAGCCCATATCATATAGGGTGACTTATACGGTTTTGCTTTTCCTTTAAAAATTCATCTAGCTTGATCGGTATATTTTTCTAAAGTTTTATATTAAATTTTCAGCACCAAGCTAACATATTCAGAATTTGTTTTCACCTGTAAACCTTTACTGAGTGCGATTTGTCAATATTTGGTTTTTTTTATTGAAATATAAGGAATACTTTACAAATTTATTTCACTTTCCAGTTCTTAAGAGAAAAAAATATAAAAAATAAATAATTTTCTAAACTTGTGACATGATATTAAGTCTCCTCCAAAGATAAAATTTGTATCATATGTCCTTAAAAGAAAAATTAGTAACGTCAGGTGCCTATGCAACATGAGTTATTTAGCTAAGAAACTGGTGAACTTTTATATAGTTCAGTTTTTTTTTTAAATACATTTTGTTTATAACTTTAAGCCATTTATATTATCAGTATAACAAATTACAAATATGAGGATTGAATGGTGAGAGTCCTACCAAGTAGAAACCCCTGGTATCCATCTGTCTGACTCCCTTAAACCAACAAATACGGAATGCATTCAAATTCTCCATTATTTCATGAAAATAACTTGAATACATGTATACAATTAAATAATTCGCAAGTTCTTCTTTCCGTTGCATGGAGAATAAATTTTACTTCACCAATTAAAACACTGACGTCATAAGAGTTTGTACATAAATGCATTAATTGACGTCAAAACCTTGAAGTATAATTTAACATATAGCGTGTAACTCAACCTCCTATAATTTGATGACAGGAGTTTCAACCGCAATTGACGAATTCCTAGAAACTTGTTAATCATACAAAAATATGTTCATTACATTTCTCAGATGTAAATCTAGATAATTGTAAATTGTAATATTGACTGTGTCTGGGGGAGGAGGACAATAAATATATTTATAGAGCGAACTAACAGGCCTATTTTATGGACACTTTTTAAATGTTAATTTCCAAGCCTAATTTGTGTACTTTAAAGATACAAAATTTGTCTAGTGAAAATTAAAAATTTTAAAAAATGTATGCAAAGGCATTTAAAATCAATACAAATATTTAACTTTAACCTTCAGACTTGACACATATTAATATCAAATGTTGTCCTAAACTCTTCACCCGGAACTTAATACATGTCATGACGACAATACTTGTTGTGGTTAGCCGTCTGTTTTAAGTACATTACTCAACTTTGGTATCCACTTAATGTATATTTCAGATGTGGTATTTTTCTCATACGCATAGAAACCGGTCGCTATAGAAATTTACCCCGACTTAATTGAATGAACGTGTTTTACGTTCTAATTATTATGTTGAAAATGAAAAAAGGTTTCTTATTAGACTTAAATCTTAAGTACAGATCTATCTGTAGAAGAATATAGAGATAACGAACAGTATTCATTCTCAGTCTATAAAACAATACAAAATAAGAGCAGAACAAACACGGACCCCCGTGTAGCTCCCCGAAATATACATAATATATATATATATATATTGAAAGACTAGAAAGCTACAGTGCAACCCATTGTAAAAATGGACATTAAGGATAAATAACACAAACCAAACTTATTTCAGAAATCGGCATTATTTCTCATAGATTTACATTTAAATTTACAACCCGATTAATGTTTACCAAGTAGAGTGATATTCTGTCATCAAGTTAAAAAAATTGTGCAAAATTTTGTATGGAATTATATAGAAGGCAAAATTAAATCTCAAATCTAAGCACCAAGGAAAACCTACGATTTTATACCTTTATATCTGTGGGGTTTATTATTTATATAATTACAAATCAAAATCAGTCAAAAAATATATATCAACCCGCGCATCCATTTTTGGTTTATGTCCAATACCCTTAATTGTGTACACGCTAAAAGTTGCGCTTGGTTCTGGATGAATTCTTCCAAATTCTTGCCTCTATTGATTAAATTCAATATTTTAAAATAATCGGGTACTCGCGCAGTTTACATCTGCAAACCAAAATGGCAGAAGACGACGACGAAATTATCGATGATCTTAATTTTAGTCCCAGAAGGGCTAATAACAGCAATTATACAGAATGTTTTGTTGTGGAAACATTTGCACTATGATTACCTACTTTCTATTTATTTTCAGCCCCCAGTTCACATCAACTTGCAAATTCCAGGGGGGGGGGGGGGGGGGGGTCTGACCCCTCGACCCCCCCTCTAGATCCGCGCATGGCTTCGGTGCCATTTCATTCGTCATAGTGCTCACTAAAGTCTCTAGTTACAGGCATGTGGTACCCAATAATTTATCGGTGATTGTTTGTAGAAACGACATTGTTCCTAATTATTATTTATTCGTAAAATTAAATTGAAAATTATTTTCCATTATTATTACGGTCTAAATGTTAGAAAATTAAAAAGTATAGATGTTTAATGTAATATTTTATATATAACCAAAGATGTCATTAAACGTGTATCAGAGACTGTTTTAAACCTGTCTGTTATAGATAATAAATTTATATATCATAGTACATCTATGACTATCAACACATTCTTGTTAAATGTGATTTGTACGGGTGAAGAATTAAACTGGGTAAACGTCACCCATGTCACTGCTGTCGATGTTCAAGTCAAAATAATCCTGTTGTACTAGTATGCTGATTAATTCGAGTAGACAACTTTAATATTGCTTTACAAATGCGTTGTTATCTGCAAAGTTAAATAGTCGTTCGATAATTAATAAACAATTACATTGTATACAGGCGATTTAAATTTGACTCAAGTCTAAATGTATTCCATGATCCTCGGACCTGAACATGTATGCATTTAATTTTTTGGATGCTGCTGGTAAATTGTAAATACCCTTAAAAAATGATCAGGTGTTATTTGAGGAAATTCAACATAAACAGGAAATCAAGATATTTCACGGAATGCTTGAAGACCTGGAAAAGCCATAATTAAACAATTTATGGTCGAGATGTTGATCTTAAATGGTGTGTGCCCTGTGGATATTCAAGTTAATTGCTATTTATAGTCTACATCCTATCTTTATATTACCGATCATTGCTACATGTGTAATTAATACGCTTGCATGCGCAATATCCTGTCAATCACTTTAACTCTTTCACTGAGGCGGGTGGTGTTATATGTCTGTGCAATTTTATTGGGGATGGGTTCTTGGTTTGAGAAATTTTCATTTTTTGTTGGGGGTGGGTGGGATTGTTTTTAGAAAAGTCTATGTATTGCCGATTGGAGATAGTCTGTCGTGTTAACGCTTTGAATTTTCCCGAAGTCTAGCAATTTCCAGTCCGCCCCTACTGTTTGAAGTAAGGTTTAGAAAATTTATGTTTGAATTAATTCAGGAATGTTTTGATGATTTTGTCTGCATTTAATTTCCATTAACAGTCGTTTGAAGATTTTTCTTAATTACATGTATTTCCATTTGTCCCTGTCAGTTACTGAATAAATATAAGTATTCTATAATTAACAAGTCGCATGTGAATCCTGGAAGAAAACTAAACGGAAGTCCCACTAAGTGGATATAGGGGTTTTAAAAGGGAAGTCACACTGCTCTGAATAGCATTGAAATGACCCATTCTATTCTTTTCATAAACGCTTGCACGAAGTATTTTTATGAATAGTTAATGTTGTTCTAGAATGAAAGTGAAGCGTCGATAGTTATGTTGTCCCTTTTCGCATAGAAATATAGCAGATCATATTCTCTGAGGGGCTCTTTTTTTCCATAATAAGTTTATTAATAGCTAAAATGTTTTTGTTCAAATAAAATGTACCATTGTAAATGTACATTGTACCACGTGTAAGTTCTGAATTTACCTGGTGGCAGTAAATATAAAATTTACAACGCGACAACTTGTACATTTTGTATTAACTGTCACCCGGTAAATTCAAAATTTACAACATGACATTTACAACATTAAAACTGGAATTAACAAATGATTTCATTGTTGAATGAATATAACGACGCAAAGACGATAGGATGGAAAGCATATAACAAATGAATTTGTTAATTAGTATTTCCTGTCACTTTTCTAGAATTGTACACTCACATGGAGACGCCGCCAATGAAAACTGCAAGAATTTATTCTTGTGGGAAATTTCTCTTTTGTTAGCAAATGACGAATCTTATATTTATCTCAAAGTTTATTAACCCAAAATTCATCGTGATCGTATAGTTTGATGTATCTTATTTGAATTAAGGACAGATGATACGAACAAAAAATCGATGCCTGGACTGGTGTATATTTTTGGGTCTTATTTAAAGCTGAACACTACTCGTAAATAGGCATAGTCCGCCATATTCTCGTTCTTCAACGCTCTCCCTGCAACTCGTATATAAGGAGCAGATCGCTAGTTAGTTCAAAGTATTTCACAACAGAGATCCGACGAGTGCAGACGTACATCTTACAAAGCGTGCTACTCAATATCGATGAAATTATCAAATTTTACGTATTTTTTCCAAAACACGACAAAAGTATCATAGAAAATAGGAATTATGTATCTTAGTGTAGTCTATTTGTGTGCCAAGTTATATTGAAATCAAGCCAAAACTGTAGGAGGAGTAGCATTTTGAAAAATTGTTTACATACAGACAGACGAACGGACGACGGACGCATTACTATCGCATAAGCTCTTCTGGTCTCTGACCAGTAGAGTTTAAAATGGGTAGTGGCTGTTCCTTTGCCAAGCGCTCGGCATCAGAAGTGAAAGTCACGGGTCTTTCGGATATGACCTTAAAAACGTAGGTCCCGTGTCACGTAGGCGCTGGCACGATAAAAACCGTCACTGCTCAATGGCCCTGAGCACAGAGTATAGGTCTAAATTTGAAGACCTTCACCGGCTAATGGCGACGTCTCCATATGAGTGAAAGAGAGGACCGTTAAACAGTATACAATCAATCCTCTGTTATCAGTGGTAATGTGAAATGTGATTTAGACACTGACGAAGGAAATTACTCACCCTAAGGGTTCGTAATCCATTGTAAACCAATAGGGTTTAGAAATATAGATTTTTGATAACAAATGATTTTCATGTAAACTTTGCATTATATAGTGGTAATCATTTATATAGTTATATATTTTTTTTCAATCGCCATTTAATGATGACGAAGATATTGAGATCGAGTCATCTACTGTTTAATGGAAGGTGTTGTAGGATAAACCTAATTCTAGCGAAAATTAATTCAGTATAAACCAAAAGGGGTCTAGATATCTGGATTTTGGATATCAAATGATTTTATTTTAATTTTGTTTTATATAGTATGTTTAACCAATCAAATCCATCGATTCTTAGGAGTACAATTATGATCCATGACCCTAAAATTAGTACATTCCTGTAAAAAAAAAATGTGGATAGAAAAGAAAAAAATAGTTAGTTTATGGTATTTGACCATAACATTAGAACCTGTGAAGTAGATATGTAAAAGAGCTTGATTTAGAACGTCTGAGATGCAGAGATGAGGATTGAGTCCATAAATATCATTTAAGTATGTATACCTAGATTGTAGTTTATGATTTAACAGACAGACGTACGGACAAAGCGTAAGAGGAAAGGTAAAACAAACGTGTACTCATTTTTTTTTATACAGGAATGTACATTTACGTATCTGGGACCATGAACACCTTCTGAGCAAATTAAAGACATATGATACAAACAAACTTTTGTCATAAAAATTAAAATTAACAATTTGAGTCATGTTTTTAACAGTATAATTAAGAAGTTTCACCGGGTAGTTTTTAAATTTTTATTCAAATTTTCACAAAAATGGGATTTGAAGTGAAAATATATTTGTATATATTAAAAAGGATGGTCTCAGAGAGGAAGAATTTTTAAAATCATAGAAGTTTACAGTTTTTCTTTGTATTCTAGAAATTATTACTTGCATCATTTCTAATTAAAGCTGAACACTTCTCATAAATAGGCACTGTCAAACGGGTATATAAACCCTGCACAATACACAGGTAAGTTTTTTTTTGCACACGGCCCTAAACAAACTTGGCTCGCTGCCAAGTATTTACCTGTGTAGTCAGCATAAAAAAAAAACGTAGGTAAAACGTATTTTTGCACACGACCCTAAAATAATCCCTATAGTATATAAAACAAAACTGCGAGTACCCTGAGCTTATTATTTAGCAATCATGTTTTTCACGTGGAGACTCGATTATTTCTATTTTGTAGAAGAATTTGTTTGTCATTACTGTGATCAGAAAATGATCCGACCCAGAGAACTCACGGTATATGACTATCCGGGGTGGCATCACAGAACATACATGATTTGCGAGCATTGTGAAATGCCCGTACCTCACTGGTTTAAAGATGATCCCCCTAGTATGAAGACTTGTGGGTGTAATTGGTGCATTAAATATTTCATCTGGAAGAAGGGAATTGAGAACATGGTACCCCGATGGATGAAAATAACTAGGAACAGACCCTTGAAAGAATGTATGATGTGCTACCAGGAAAAGACTCAAGGAAAATGGAAATGCGGACAATGTCGCCAATATCCCTGCTGTGAGGAATGTGTGAGGAAACTCTTTGAGATTTCTTACCAGAAATGTCCCTTATGCCGATTCAGTGGAAATTAAAATCATTTTTGTATTTTTTCTTTGTGAATAAAAATTGAATAAAAATCAAAATCTGTGTTAGTTTCACTTTTGTTTCTTGGTAATGAGGTTTTCAAAAAATGAAACTAGACTGTGAATGCGTGACGTCATAATCACATTCTTGCAATGTTTTTTGCACACGGCATATTTTACCTGTATAGTCAGCATAAAAAACGTAGTACCTACGTACCAATGTAAAAACACAGTGTAAACAACTCCAGTATTTAAGGGGATAGGGTTAAAAAAGGGGTTAGGGTTAGGGGGTAGGGTTAGTTAGGGGGGGCTAGGGTTAGTTAGGGTTAGGGGGTTAGGGTTAGGG
>PRKT01000868.1:147813-197944 GCA_003671525.1 Saccostrea glomerata | reverse complement strand
TATCTGTGTCCCATTTCACCAGAATATCCTAAGGCTTATTTATTTGTTAAATAAAATTTACCAATAATGAATGTCTTCAGGATTATAATTTTCAATACATACCAAGCTAGATATATAGGATTTTTTTTAAACATATAGTATAATTTTTGAACAGTTAAGGTATACCTTTACTCAGATGACTAAAAATTCCACTGATAACAACGAAAAACCACCTATTGCACATTGTACACCTATGATTCTTGTGTTAAATTTCACTTTCAAATACCTAGCTCAATGACCTTGTTTTCATGCTAGGGGCCCCTGAATATTTCTCGGGAAATACCTCAATTTTTCACACTATGACCATTTTTTTTATACAAGCAAAATATTACAAGCAACAAAACTCTTTAAATAATAAAATATTATAGCAATGGAACAGAGTTGCTCTATAAAAAATTAGTAGAGTTTGGGCCTTAAATGAGATAATTATTACAGTTCGATTTTCCTCTGTCATATTTATATTTTTCCCTATTTTTAATCAAATATTGCAAAAATCTGACTGATAAGAACACCTAATTATTTATAGTCTCTGGCTACTTTTGTTACCCTTATTCTCATGGTACTAATATTACATTGGGTCAATGAT
Source organism: Saccostrea glomerata (assembly GCA_003671525.1). Classification (NCBI taxonomy): domain Eukaryota; kingdom Metazoa; phylum Mollusca; class Bivalvia; order Ostreida; family Ostreidae; genus Saccostrea; species Saccostrea glomerata. The sequence goes on along the minus strand of PRKT01000868.1, from coordinate 197,319 downwards.
CAAAATATTGAAATATGTTGACTACAGTGGTTTTTGTACATGTTTTTGAATTTCTTTATTTCATAGCATTCTTTTTTTATTAAAATAATTTATGAGCTTAAACACAAATAAAATTTGAAAAATGATGTCTTAAAGTACGTTACCTTTACTTTGTGATTAATATTGCAAGAAATAAAAATGTTGAAAAAAATAAGATACCAAATTTAGTCCGAATTTCCTCTGCATTGCAATACACTGAGTTTTGTTCCTGTATATTTTTTTCAAGTACTTACATATTAAATTTTTAAATTGATATTGAGATAAAACTTAGTAATTTCATCCATTTAGAACAATTTTTGATTCAATATATTATACTTTATAAAATTTCCTCTCTGATTTCTGAAACCTGAGTAAACGTCATCCTTAAAAATGTTTGAAAAGTGATAAAATAAAATACCCTGTGAAAAGTCTAAGGGGACTCCACAAGGGTGTGTGGATTTCTTTCTTTCTTTTTTTAAGGTATCCAAATTGTTTATGAATATCTACTTGTACATGAATACATAAATATTTAGCAGATGTATGGAAGTCTGAGTCTCTTTTTTGTTGTGATTTTTTTTTAATTAAAAATTTTATTTTATGAATTTTTTAAATTGAAAAAAAAAATCAGTTTCTTATAAAGATCACTATTAAAGGAAAAATCTAATACAATGTATGTATTTTAAAAATTCAAAAAGATTTTTTTCACAACTGGAATTACATATAAAGTCTAAAATAAATCAGGAAAAAATAAGTGAAACAATGTATGATGTACAGTCTGGAGAGGTAGTTGTTCAGTCTACATACATCTTTCAGTAAATGCATGAAAATATCCACAAAGATATATAACTTCAAAGTGCAGTACATGCTGTTAATGTTTATATACCTATATGTACACTACAATACTCAAATTTAATACACATCAAGCATATAAATATAGTTTTCAATCCTAATACATGTGCTTATCTATAAATTGAAAAAAACATGAAGCAAATATTCAGAATCTTTGTTTGACATCGCTAAAATATTCTATTCATAACTTCTCAAAAGTGTACCCTATTATATTATTCACAAGACAGTGTTGGTCTTGAAATAAATAACTATTTATGACAAAGATACCAGAAAAAAACTTTTAATTTCAAGGTTTTTCCCACAGATATATAACTGTTTTCAAGACGATTGTGTTAGATCTAGAAATTAATTCTAAATACTATTTAAATCAGATTTGTTTTTTAAAAAAAATTGAAAGGTGAAATAAAAATATTTCATTAAAATAAAGAAAACAAATAATTAATTGGTTACCAATAATGTAAAATAAAAAGAAATAAATAAACAGAAAAAAGATATATCACAACAGGGACAAAGTATTAAATGTCCCTGATCATGCATCCTTTAGTTTACAATTTTTTTTTCTTATATAAGGTGTGATGCTTTTATATTTTCAACCCCTGCGCTACATTGTAGTCACAGTCAAATGTTGGTCAGATGATTAAATTCATCCAAGAAGTAGATCATCTATCTGTAGTTCGGGTTCCAAGTTTGTCGTCTGATCAGGTCTTGACAATATTGTTCTTACTTTAGATGACGTCATTAACCATGTAATGGAAGTTATAACAGTCGAGAAATGACTCGAGGTTTCTTGATAAGTGTTGTTAAATAAGCGTATAAATCAAGTAGTGAAAGAAAAGAATTGATGCTCAGAAAAAGTTATGAATTGATTATTGTTGGATTTATTTTAGAACGAGTTTACTGTTACGTGTATAACTATTAAAGTTTGAGGTGTCGTTGGACCGAATGTCTCACATTTCTTAGACGATGTTCTTCAACTTTAGGTACTCTGGCTAGACAACCATTCATCTCATAGTGAAATATCTTAAGTTTTCAGATTTATTAAGCCCTTAAATTGCATTATCTTGGATAGACGCAATAAATCAAAGACAAATTTTTTATTGGTTTTCTAATTTATTTGGCGCTTTTGGGCACAGCTGAATAATATAACAACATATTATTTAGGGCCTCCAAGCAACGGGTAGGCCCACCAACAACAACAACATTTCAGTTCAACAACAACATTTCAGTACAACATCAACATATTAGGTGACCTTGACCCTGGGAGATGCAAAGGTCAAGGTCAACAACATTTCAGTACTACATCAACATATCAGGTGACCTTGACCCCTGGAGATGCAGAGGTCAAGGTCAAATAATAAAAAGTTGCAGTGCAACAATAATATTGACACATCCACGACTCTGGGAGGTGCAGAAGTCAAGGAAGAAAATAAAATATTTAGGATAATAATCACACATCCATGACTCTGGGAGGTGCAGAAGGCAAGGAAGAAAATAAAAATAAAATAGTTTTGTGTACAGTGTCACAATATTTACATCGTATTCAACTTTAACCCTGTGTGGTGCAGCGGTCCAATAATGAACCCATGTTACATCATAGTTCAAATGATGTATGCCGCTCAGTTCGCCACAAGACCCCAGTCGTATATGCTTGAATATAGCATCCACGAGTGGGGGCGCCGCCACTTTACTAGTGGGAGTCCTGAGCGGCCTGAAACAGCCGTGACCCTTCCTCTCCAGATATCAGTCATTGTGATGGCTAAAACTTGCATCCATGCCTAATAATTGGCTTAAATACCCCCTGAATTGTTTTAAGAAAAGTTTATTTTCTTAACTTGGATAAATGTACCCCATCCCTTTCAAATAATTTTGGCATGATTTTTTTATGTCTAATCTTTATGCGGAAGTTTCCTAGCACAATTTAATGGTCAAGTTTATTTCCAAGAATGTGATTGGTCGTCAAATTGAATTTTAGATCTGTATACAGATAGTGCCGTTTTTGCACATCTGGGTTGTGGAGCATACTTTTGAGGGCAATGCCGGATTAATGGTGCTATTTCCCTTAGCCACGTGAATGGGTGACTACAGTAATTCAGATATATTGCATGACATGACACCACTAAACCTTATCCCAGTAGTTTTGGCTGTCAGTTTAAGTGGTAGTCAGCTTGCAAATAGGAGAATACGGTTTTATATCTAAAATCTTAAATTGATTCGTTTCATTGTTGTACATAATATGATGGTGAGGCTTAGACACCCCCGGGTTGAATCATACGAGCTTTTAACAAATTTGTAAGAAAAATTGAGCTTCCGTAACAATGACTATAACTATAATTAATGTTCCTACAGTATGGACGTCAATTTGATACATTTTTCAAGAGGTATTCTGATTTGCATTTGCATTGTGTCATTTTCTAAGCCTACAGGACAGTGAGTGGGATAAACCGTTTTGTCCTCAGTTAAGGGGAACCCCCAGTTTAATACAAACTACTTGTATTGTTTACATTAATTTAAGAAGACTCCCTTAAATTTCTTCCCCTGCAAATATGAAAACATTCAAGTAATATATATACCCTCAACATTGTATCCTAAAAGGTCAAAATCCCCAGGGAACGTATGTAGAAGCCTAAATGCTGATTTAATATCCATTTTTACAAAATATGCACTTTCACCAACCTTTTTATGGCTATCAGAGGATGTATAATGTGAACTTACTATGGTTTATACAGTGATTTTCACTGCTGTCTGCAGGATATGAAAGGTGCGTTATCAATCGCCACCCAGAGTTATCCCTCTTTGGTACCACTCCCACAGGAGAGATAACATGTGGGAAACACCCCCCCCCCCTCTTAATTCAACTTCTTTGTTATTATTATTTTATAATTATTATTGTCCCTGTATTGATAATCTGAAATTAAATGGTGATTTTGTTTTGTTTTTGTTTTGTTTTGTTTTGTTTTTGTTTTATATGTAACATTAGACTTGAGTTATAAAGTCTGGACCCCTGAGAAAAAACATGCACTCAACAATTTATTGCTACAGGTTTGTTTAGATAGCGATCAGCTTCGGTTCAAGGTCACTCTTTATATAGGAATTCTAATTGGTATGTTTCCTACAGCCAAAATATTTCTAGCCATTCTCCTTGTATTTTTGGGTGTGGGACTGAAGTTTTTGTTAGGAGTTTGGAGGAGCTTGATGTCTTGTATATGGATTAGATACATTGTATACTTAAATTATTGTGGTTGCATTGGCTGGGTTCAAAAGGAGTATAGGTGCGTTCGAATGAGCTACTGGTATGTTATTTAGCCGGGCTCTTAATTTGACAATTGCATTGTATGACTGGGTGCATGCCAAGACAACTTGTTTAAGTGCGCATGTACTGACACAGATTTGACTGCAGGACCCCTTAAAATTGAAATCAACTCCCATTTTGTTTGAGAGCGCGCGTTGAGTCTGGAGGAATTCCAGCCGATAACTAGGATTCATGTATAACAACCACAGTTCTAAATCAACTAAGGCCCAAGAACTATAGGGGGATCTATAGATTTCCGAAGACGATACTGCGTGACTTATTCAAACCCCAAGCGAACTGTATGGACAGACATAGGATATCCATTGCTTTATCTGGATGGGCAGATATATATGTAAATAGATGAACACATGAGCATGATATCCATCCATTTTTTTTTTAATTGGAAATATTTTTGAGACATTTTCCTTTCTTACAATTTCTCCTGTGCACTTAGGGTTAGCCCCCCCCCCCGCCCCGTTTGAGTGGAAGCAGAGACTGAAATTCTACAAGCTGGAAACCTGTAGACACCAGTTTGAAAGTTGGTGTTAACATAAGTGATATAAAGTAACATCTTACTGTTTGTAAGAAATAGTAATATGCTTACCTGTATTGTTCTTCTACTTCTTCTTATTTTTTTTTAAGTTAAATAAATAGTCATCAGTTACAAAGAAATGAAGCTGAAAAGAGTCAAATAGTCATAGATTCGCATGCAATAGAGTTGTCAAATTATTATCAATTAGGCCTACATGAAATTATTCGATTGCTTTAATTTTTTTTTTTCACTTGGGACAAAGATGGCGGCTAGAACATGGTGATGCAAATGCATCTGATCTGATCTAAATTAAAACCTTTGTTATCGAATCGATACGTAAACAATACGAATCCATAAAAATAGTAATAGCAATTAAAACTTTTTAAGGCAAGAATCTCTTTCTAAAAATCTACATTTAGCCATTGTTTTCTCAAATTTGAAGTTTACGGAGATGACCGAGCGACAACCGTGGTAGGGCTAATGCCCGTAAAAAAGCTAATTTAGAAATACAAAATCAAGAAATTCAAAAGAATTATACGGCCTGTTAAGTGTAGATCTGTTTACTGTTTAAAATTGTTGCTAAAGACGGTAAGCTTTTTTGAAAAGCTCTACTTGTTCGATAGAATTTTTTAATGCAGTAATTTGGACCCACAACGCATCACTTGTTTTAGCTACGTTCTCGCGAGAATCACGTCAAATTTTCAACAAAAAGTTTACTCGCCTTGATTTAATGGATATATATTGAAGATAAATAGAAAACAAAACGTTCTTCACTAACTTTCAGCACTGATCAGGCTTTTCATCGGTATATTGCGACTTACATACGTCATGTGACGTCAGAGTCTAGACGCGCTCGCTCTAACGGTCGCACCGTCAACATATTAACAACCAATGTACCGTTTGCCAAAATACAACAAATAATTACTGATGATGTTTGATTGATTTTAAGACACTAAGCCAATTTGATAGGTATAGTTGCGGGGGTACTTCACATTGCTTTAATGGAAAAAAAATGACAGTAAAAAACCTGAAAACTCAATGACCACCCTATGTATTATTGAAAAAATAGTAAAACCGACAGCGTGTAAGAATATTTAAACAATTATTTAAAAAAAAATCAGAAGAAGTAATTATCCAGTTTAGTCTGAAATTCAAACAGATAATAAAACTTGCTAAAACTTTAAAAACAAAATTTAAAATAAGATAACCTTGACAAAATCAGCAAAGGTCTGAGAAGTACGAATGATTACAAGAGCAAAAAGACAGATTTATATGTTATACTAAAACATGAGTTCTAAAAACAATCTGACATTGGATAAAAATGCTACGGATGTGCTAGATAAGTGAAATACTTGTATATTTGAGAATGTATTAAAACTGAAAAAAGCTTAACATATTTGAAATCTGGTTGTCAGCTGGTCACTTAATGTCAGGTGATTTCTACGTGAATCCTTTGACCGCATGGTAAAAACCGTAAATTTTAGAAAATAGGCTTGGGTTTTTTACATACTAATAAAGAGGGATAGGAATTTGATCAGACATAGGTCATACCTCACAGTACACGAAAGATTTTCCGTAAATGTGTCGTGCAAGTGTCCGCGAACTTTTCTAACAACCCTAGTATTATCTCTATTTCATGCCTTTTTACATCGCCTGTAAGGCGGGGAGGAGGGGGGGGGCTAAGGGATCACTCAATTTTGCGTTTGTCTGTCTGGCTGGCTGACTGACGTCTATCTGACTGTCTGTATTTACGTTTGTCTTAAACCGGTGAATAGGATTGTTTTGTCAGACTGGGCTCTGACACCTCGTTATTTCAGACAGTGTGGCCACTACGAGGAAAGTTCAACTGTTTCCATGGCCGCACTGGCGTATGTTTTTGTTTGAGAATGCGCACCAGGCTTAAGGTCACTAATTCCAGAGACAATTATATTTCTGTTTGTTTCGAATTAATATGAATATCAATATTAATCATTGTTTTTGTTTTTTTTTAACAGTATTATTTTTTTAGTATGACAAATTACATTATGAAATTCAAAGTACCGTAGTATGATCCGTAGTTTTTAAAACTTTTACATCATTACGTAGTGAAACTTTTATATACGGTGTGATATTAAAGATAAATCAAATTATCATTACTTGATGAGCGTATGTGAGATTGACTTATTTGATTGACTCATCATCAACTTGATGTTGATGATGACGATGATGCAAATTAAATATAACAATTTTTTCTTCTTCCCGTGCTTCTATGGCGATTGAATCGAACATGATTAGGGCGTTTTATTTGTTTGCATAACAAAGAATTAAACATAAACCTGTTTTACCGTGTTGTACAGGTAGGTAACATATTACAAAAGTTGTATATACGACGAGTTGTATATAACTTGTATTACCGTGTAAACCGGCCTTTAAGGACTTCCAATTTATCAAATCTAATTACATCTGTGATTGGATAATTTGCTTAGAGGTTTTTAATTAATGCATTCACGAAACTGAACTATACAATTTGTCAAGTACATACGGTAAAATTTCTTACTGTTATATAAGTTGTATTGGAATTTATGTCGATGGTATTTGAAAATCGGTAAAATTTACAGCTGTACAAACCAGTTTATTTTTACAAGTTTTACATGTTGTTGGTTTAAAAACTAATTTTTGCATTGATTATTAAGTTATTTATATAGTGAGAGACCCTTCTCTGTAAGTTCATTGTCCCTCTTGTGGGATATCTTTTGGGCCCCACCTTCTGCTGCATTCTGAAATTGTAAAATATGTAATCTCATTTGGCATTTGTAATAAATGCACTATACATTCACACCCTTTGTATTACTTAACATGCTGCAGAACAGAGCTACAAATGTACTTCAGGTTCACATGAACCGAACTGTTCATCAGAACGCATAAGCTAATAATAAGAACCGTGTTAGTAATACAAATGTTTGCGTCGTCCAGCAGGGAGAATACAGTCTATGATTGTAAACATTTATCAATCAGTTTTCCGTAAATAGAACATGTAGAAAGAAGTACAGTGTAAGCTGTACTAGTTTAAGATAATACTCAGTATTCAAATTAAGGTTCTTAATAAAGATATCACATTTTCACATTTTAAATTTAAAGGCAGTACAAAAAAAAACGATTAAACAAAATCAAGCATTTCTAACTTCATATACATCCTAATTAGTAAAAATGAAAGAGTATTCATTTTGACAATACGCTCAAAGGATCCAGACATTTTCATCGATGAGGTAGAAGTGGGTTTGGGATGGTGTGGTTGTTTCAATATCCGCTCAAAATATAGTTCGTAAATTCTTAGACAGAAATAAGATAAATACATGTAAAATATTTCATAAAATATTAATGTATGAAATACTAAATAGTACAATCTTCGTGTGTCTGTGTGTTTTCTGAGGACGGGGTAGTCTGAATTTGTCAATAATGTTGTTAGCAAAATATTAATTAAACATATCAAAACTTCTTTTGGCAAAAAGATATATAAAATGTATATTGAATATCTAATTCTTAAATGAACATTTATTTAAGAAATGGAAAGAAAAATTGGAAATAAAAAAGAATATGTAAAACATGAAATAAATGTGTATGCATGTTTAACTATTTTGTTGTTCCCGAGTACCTGTTTGTAGTAAGACATCTTCATCTATGGTCCCGTGGGGATCCGGGTTAGAATAGGTCCTCAGTATCCCCTTGCTTGTCGTAAAAGGCGACTAAATGGGGCGGTCCTTCGGATGAGACCGTATAAACCGAGGCCCCGTGTCACAGCAGGTGTGGCACGATAAAGATCCCTCCCTCCTCAATGGCCCTAAGTACCAAGCATAGGCCTAAATTTGCAGCCCTTCACTGGCAATGGTGACGTCTCCATATCAAAGAAATATTCTGGAGAGGGACGTTAAACAGTATACAATCAATCAATCAATCTTCATCTATGAATGCACTTAAAAAATAGTGAAAGTCAATTGGGAGACTAGTAAATTTAAAAATAGTTATATTAAACATTGGGTAGATATACTAAATAACATTAGTAAATCTAAGCATTTATAAGTAACTTTAACTGTGTATTTAAGTATCTTTATGACCACTATTCTACTTTTCACTGTCTTAGCTAGTAAACGGAATGATTACTAATCAGGAAAAACGCTTTACTGGGCACACTAAATAAATCAACTAGGTAATTCTTTCAGTGTGTACAATTATGGTATAGACAGATAATTATGTAACCGATATCAAATGTTCATAAGTCCATTAGTTATACTAGTTTAAAAGGGGTGGTATTTCACAGAGCAATCGCGCCAAATAAATTACACTGTTATTTTCAATAAATGAAAAAGAAACTCTGATAAGGTTGCAGAAGTAAGACGCAAGTGTTGTAGCCATGTTTCCCAAGAAGGCCATTTTAGCTAGTTGGAAAGAAAAAAAGTGTCGTTTGTTTATTGTACCTGATAGAGTTCTAAGAGATGAAAGTGGGCATAAGAGTGGAAGTATCTTTACATTTTGAACCTTGTGTATTATAAAAAAAAAATTGCATTTGTTGTAAATAAACTAGGTAATAAAACCAAACGTAATTAAAATTCCGGGACAGGGAAGACCCCGTAACAAACATTTTTTTTAATATAAAAATTCATCGTCATATTCTAATATTACAAAACGATAAAGCACGTCTTGGATATAAGAACTTCACAGCATCTATTTTTTCCTGTATATCCTCACACTGCAAATGCCCATCAGGCATGTAAACTGCTTTTCGGCACGGATATTGGAATTTACAATCTCAAATGTTCATCAAATTGAATGTGTTTCATCTTACAAGAGAAACATCCTGTTGAATAATATGTATGATCCCCGACCTGTGGTACGCGGAGACATAAAATTATTTGGGTAGTATGTGCCTTACAATAGAAAACAGAGCAAAAGAGAGAGGTCTTTATTTAACGTGATTTTCATGTACATACGATTATTTCTTACGAAATAGTATTCATCTTTGTTAATATTCAAACAGCAGATTTATAAGAATGGAACAAAATTACCAATATTAAGGACATAGGCAACGTACCTTACCTACTGATAGATTTCACAGATATTCCAAATTTAAACTTATAATATAATTACATGTTCATAGACAAAAAATCAGCATGCCTTACCAGAGGTTATGAAAAGATATGGAATTTTGAAAATTTTTGCATAAATCAAATAAAAATGTACAAAAATTATAAAACACAACATCCTGATTTTAATTCATCAAAAATTGTTTTAGAAGAGGTGTACAAATCCATTTATAGACATTAAAACTATTGCACACAGGTCCTTCATTTAGTGGAACTCTTCAACTCCAGGGAAGATTCCAAAAAAGTTCAAACTAGGTTGCGTGTGACCTTAACACGTTATTAACAGTAAACGAACATTGAAAAATATTTTAACCTTCATGGGATTCTATAAGATTAGAAATATAGAATATTGTAAAAATGTATCGCATTATATATTTTTAAAAAAAATTGTCCATCATTTGAATTTACAAGGGCTGTTTAATAAGTAATGTCCTGAACTCTATGACATACACTAAAGCAACCGTACGTCATTAAGCTTGGCTTTCTCTTATGATTTCATAATTGATAACAGTTAACGTGACAACTTTTTATCACATACATGTAGTGTCATTGTGTGGAGTTAGAAAAGAAGGATGATTCGAGAGACTGCAATAAAATGAATGGTTAAGAATCAGTCAATTAGAGTGAAATTAAACCCTTCAATAAAGATTATGTAAAACTTGTTTCGATTTCCATAGAAATATTCACAGACATACGGGAAATTTACAGCAACCAATATCTGTTTTATAGACACACGAGCAAGTGGATTTTTATTAACAGGAATGAAATAAAGGGCAGTTAAAGTGGTTACACTCCTTTGCAACTAGAAATTTCAAAAACCAATGTACTGATCGTCAAAATTCGATAAATTATCACCAATGATGATTGATTGACTTTCAGATACAAAGGAAATTTAGTAGATATCATCTGAGGGGTTGTTTGCACTGTTTTAAAGAAAGCATTGCCAGTTAAGAAGCTTAGACCTCAATTTGTACCCAAATGTTCTGAAAAATGAGTAATAACGACAGCGCATCAGAAAATACAAACAATTATTTAAAAAAAGTCAGAAATTGGAGTTTTCCATGTTTGACTGAAATTAAGACAGACAATGAAACGTGAATCCATTGCTTTAAATATACAATTAGATGCACTCGACAAAAACAGCAAAGCTCTGAAAAGAGCAAAGAACTGCAAGAGCACGAAGCCAGGTTTTTATGTCATTTTTTGTTAAAAATTTCTGGTTTTGTTCATAAAAATCTTATTCGGGGATGCAGTTCAATTTCTAGAGGAGTATAGAAAGCAAAATTTTGCAAATTAATCGAAACGTTGTTGAGAGGAAGGGAACAGATTCAGGAATTCACTACTTTACGACAGCGTCGAAAACCCACACGCGCTTAAGAGTAAAGGAATTAAGCGATAAATAGTAAGTTAATGGTTTGTCACACCACGAATATTCGCCATGTCTTTCACCCTTTGACTTGTTAAATTTTCCGAGCCTAAGAAGACATATTTCAGAAAGAGAAAGCAAGTCCTGGAAATCATAGAATCTGCCTTTTTCAGTATATGGAGGGTCATACTCACAAATGTGGTATTAAAATGTGTCAGAAATTTGATAAAATATAATGTTCATGTCTTTAAATTTAAAGAAAATATCTAAATATTTATCTGAAATCATTAAGATTAAATGCGCAAAAAGCGTATTTTGTTTCTCTCCGAGCACCGAGGACATTTTTTATTGATCAGCTCATAATGCACTTGAAATTTTGCCACGTTAATTTCTTATATGTCAGAAGTGTACGGTGAAATATCCAAAGCACTAATTATTTGATGAAAACAGTAAGATGTAATTTAAATAAATGTATTTATCCTTTAAACCACTCCTAAATATATAAGTTACAATGACATGTACACGCATTTACATAAGGCATTCTGAATTATAACCTGGATATTAATTTGCTTTTTCTTTTAATCATGACCAATAATACAAGGACTGTTCAATATATGATGTCCTGAACTCTATGACATACAACATAAATATCATATGACGTTAAGCTTTGACTTTATCTCATTATTGATTCTTTAATGAATTTATAACCGTTTATGTGACCCCTTCTCATCACATAGTTTCATTGTGAGAATCTGGAAAACAAGGGGTATTCTAGACACTGCATTAATAAGGAATGGTAATAAATACAGTAAACTAGAGTGAAATTAAACGCTTCATTAAAGCTGGTGTAAACCTTTTCAAAATTCATCAGAGAAACTCACTGATGTATGTAAAAATTACAGCAACCAATGTATGTTTTATATACACATGATCACGTGTATTTATCATTAAACAAAAACTATATATTGAGCATCAAATATGGGTACCGTCCTTGGTGACACAGAATGATTACAACCATCGTACTGTTTGCCATAATTGAACAAATTATCACTGGTGATTTATGATAAACTTTAAGTACATAGAAAATTTGATAGACATAATATTTTGAATAGTGCAGACTGCTTTAAAGAAATATTTGATGTAAAAAGGCTGAATTAGTACTCAAAGATCTTCATATGTTTTGAAAACCAAGTTATAACGATCGACAGCATGTAAGCAAATCTAAAAAAAAAACTATTTTTTAAAAATCAGATATTGTAGTTATCCAGATTGTCTGAAATTCAAACAGATATCAGATTATCAAACTTTAATCCATGGCCTTAACCCATTAAAACAAAATTCACAATAAGATGTTCTTGACAAAAACAGCCAAAGTCTGAGAAGAGCAAAAAATTACAAGAGGACAAAGACAGATTTATGTGCCATTTTCTTGAATATGAATCGTATTGTTTTTTTAAATTCGTATTTGGGGGAAGGCAGTGAAATTTCTGGAGGAGTCTAGGAAACAGAATGTTTTCAAAACAATTAAAAGATTTATGAGAGAAAAGAAGCATAATCAAAAATGCACATTAAATTTCTTCATGATATCGACCAAATCCGCACGCCTTGAATATTAAAGAAGTTTTGGAGATAAATAGGAGGTAGATTTTTTGTCACACCAAAATTATTCACTAGATCTTTCACCTTTTGACTTATTTCATTTTCCAAACTTGAAAAACAATGTTGCAAATATAAGAAACAAGACCAGGAAACCAAAACATTCCAGTATAAAAAGGGTCATACTCAAAAATGAGTTTGTTAAACAGTAAGGCATTGGATGAAAATATGTTAGGACGTGTATTGTAATTAAAAGAGAATATTTTTTTTGACTATTTATGTGAAATTATTAAGACTAAATAACTGAAAAGCGTCTTTTTTTTTTCTCCGAGCACTAAGAAAATTATTTACCAAACAACGCTCGTACATAGGTTTATGCACGTTTTTTAGCCGTTTTGTAGTCACATGTACTATACCATAAGAAAGGATTATTTTGAAATCTTTGTTTTTGACTAAATGAATTAACCAAGTATATTTGCTTATATATCTAGCATATTAAGATAAATTAATAAAATTGTGATTTTTCCCTCCTATTAATTGTACAATTATGCCTAGGTCACATTTAAGCTGATGTTCGGGCGACAAATTTTTTCTGGTCTTGTCAGCTTAAAACATGATCGGTCGACACGAGTATCGGGCGACACGGAGCAGTCACATTAATTCCTAGGAACACCAATGACTTGGATAAATTACACAACAAACCTTTTTTTTCTTTAGAAATCAGCAATATTTTTCATAGATCTATATTCAGATAGGTGATGCGAGTAATGTTTGCAAGGCGAGGTGGCAGAATTTTGTAAGATTGTAGCTTAATGTTGAAAATGTGTGCAAAATTTTGTATAGAATTACATAAAAAGCGAGAAATGGTGCATATGTTAGCAGCAAAGAATAATTAGGATTTCCAAATATTATTTCCATTCAAAAAATATGTATCAATCCATGCATCAACATTTTGTTTGTGTTGTGAATTCTTTATGGATTAAATATTCACAAGTCGGCCAATAGTCGCCTGATCATCGAGCTTTGAGCTACAGTTTGATTTTAACCGTCGGTCGAAATTTTTGACACCTTTATTGTCAAACGACGGACGACCGACTTAATAAACTGAGCGCGGAGGGTCGGACGATGATCAAAGGTTGGTCGACAGATAAATTTAATAGAAGAAATTGGACACCAACGCAGAAAAATTATAACTTGGACCGATGGACATAAACATTTGTCGGTCGACAAAAAAGAGGTCAAAATCGGGCAAAACAACGGCTGATGAATCGCCGACTGTCACCCGAAGAATCCCATTTTTGCAAAAACCGTCGGCCGTTTGTCGTTTTTGGAAATGTGACTGGGGTTTTAAATCATATAATAAAAGACGGATATGGAGATAACAGACAGAATAAATAAGAATAATCTAATATAATATTGGAAATTATAAAAGTTTGAAATCGAAAGAGACAAAATTTTTTACGTAACTGCCAACATGTAATTTTTTTTAATTTGAAAGTAAAATATCCCTGGTACTTTATTTGGAAGTATATTCCTGCTAGACCCAATTTGATATTTACCTTTTATTCTAAAATAAAACCATTTTTTATACATACAAAGTAGGCAGTGGTTGAATAGAAACAAATGCTTTTTTTATTTTTATTGTCAGGGGAAATGATAACGAGCTTGATCTGACCTTGTGCCTTATATAAATTGCTCATAGTTCATTTTAGTGATACAATTGGCCTCTTAAAGCTGAAAAAATTGCAATAAACTTTCTAAACACAATAGATATTAAAAAAATGATTAAATTTCTGGAAAAATAACTATATATATAACGATGATGTTATTACCAATGTACATATTTTTGAACTGTTACAACATTTTGAAATACAAAAGGTCTGTACTCTATCTTTGATGCACATACATGTAACCAATTGTCTGTTTTGTTGTCCTCGTCTACCAGATGAGCTGGGAGGATGGGCAGGTATGCCATTCAATGAAGGACTATGTACACTTTGTAATGCTAATAAAACATGTTGCCGACGAATTTCATTTTATACTTTTTGAATCTTATTTCTGCTCCTGCAGTAAAATAATCTTTTAAATTTCCAATTCTAGCACTAAAATCCCCAATTTAACAAACATATCTTTGGTCTATTGAAAAATGGATGAGTTCTTGGTCCTTTTTTTATATAACAATATGTAGATGAATATTTACTAAATTCGAAGGTATATACACAACTCCGCATATCCAATCATCACACTTTTGAAAAAAGTGACTTACTAGTATTTAACTTTAACCAAAAAACATATTTACAATCAGTAATAACAATCAGTTTTTACAATCTTTAGTTCTTTAAATGCTTAATGATTTCGTCGCGTACTTTAAATATAAATTCACTCACCTTATGTTTGAAACTCTTTTTTTCTTAAATGTTGTGTAGCCTGGGATATTACATGTAACATCATCAGAATTCATTGAAAACTAGCTTATCGTATTGGATAATAAGTTCTATGAAATCGGTAAAATTGAGACGGATTTTAATCCAGAGACATTTAAAAATTAAAAAATTCAAATCTGTTTTCTGCTCGATCAGGTACCAATACAGAGTTATTACATTTTGTTGATGTCTGTTCATCTTTTTCATATAAATAAAGCAAATCATATAAAAGATACAGTATTGTAATAAAAGGAGTGTTAGGTAACATGTAGATACTAATATAAAGTCTACAAGCGTTACTTTTATATGAAAAGAGATAAAAAGACGACACATGAACCATTAACTCGTCCTCTACTAAAATTTACATAAGTATCCGAGAGTTCCAATGTTTAACATTGCTTGAAATATATGTACTGCATTGAATCTTAATATTAAATATTTGTACTTGGATTAAGATCAACATGTCTGTTATTTTTTTCCTACTTTAAACATGTACATATATATAGTATTGTTGTTCGTCGTGTTAAACACCTAAGGTAAAATGATGTATTTATTGGTACGTTAATAAAATGTGTATTTTTCAAATGCATGAAGTGCATTCGATAAAATGAATATGAACATTTTCCAAACTTATAAACACAATGTAAAGGACCTAACTTATTTATATATTTTAAGAAGGATGTATAGCGTATATATTGGCAAAAATACAACCGATAAAGTTTTATAATGCATTATTATATGATTGCAACGTTTAAAAATATTTCAATCGAAATATTACGCGAATCCATTTTAACAATGTTAACAACCCCAACGGAGGTAGTATTTCTATCTGAAAGCGAGTATGCATTTTATGCTTTTGACGGGCTCTTATCGCCGATAAGGATCTTTTTAGAGGAACTTGTAATGGTTCAATGAATGAATGTATTCGTGTAATGAGAGAGAGAGAGAGAGAGAGAGCATGGTTTAAATCAAGAACAGCCCTAACAACAAATATTCCTCCAAAAATATGTAACATGTAAAAAAAAAATTGAAAACCTTTTATTCATGGAACTGAATGATTACTGTCATTATCATTTAGTCATTAATTGACTGCATAATATAAACGCCAGGAATTTTCTTATATTTCTATTCCCTGCATATGGATTTTTAACATTTGTACCATTCGATTTTGATAAGTGTTTAGGATAAGGTTGAAGATAACTTTCTTTGTAGCCCAGCTATTTCCAACTATTTCCCGGGGTCCTTTGTTTCAAGATTGTTTCTGTTAATTAACAGAACACATATTGTGAACATGCCTTCATCAATATTCACTGAGAAATTTATCCAGTTGAATTAACTAGTGTGTCTAGTAAAGCGTTCTTCTTGATTATCAATCCCTCTGTGTACTAGCTTAAGTAGTGAAAATTTGATTGATGGTCGTAATGATACTTAGATACATAGTGAAAGTTACTTATAGATTCTTAGATTTACTAATATTATCTAGTAAATCTACCCAATACCTAGTAAAACTACCTTTGAGGTAGTGATTGTATGGACAGTAAGTTTACTAGTCTTCCCAGTGACTTTCACTAGTTATTTTTGTTCAGTGTTTTAACAACCAGTGTCACCGGATATTGAATGTAAAATTATTGAAAAGTGGCTTAAAATTATTAGTTTGATCTGTTTCGAATCACATTGTATATAAAATGTATATGGAACTACCAAATTAATAAATATTTGCCCAAGACATGATCCCTACGGTGAGAGAACTTTTGAAAAATGTGGTCGTTATTCAAAGAAAAGCCAGCTGTGTAATGTATAAGAAAGTACTAGAATCTCTACACACTCTGTTTAAAATATAAATTCATTTGACATCCAACTATCTAGCTCTCCAAGGCTTCATTTAGTATTTTTATTTTATGTATATTGAGAATTTTTAAATGATAAATCATATGTCTCCCATTCTATTAATTTTCGATCTTGTTTGACATCTGTAGTTGGCGGTTAATTGTTTTTTTATTTGATGTTTAGAAAGGGCATTTTTGCACATGGTACTAATTTCTTGATCCCTGACATCTTTTTCCTGTCTCACGATATCAATATCATTTACGCAAAATTGTTATCAACTTTATGGTTAGTTATTATGATTGTGTTCCTTGAATTTGTTTTGCTTAGATCTACTTAATTTCAGTCTTGTAAATGAATGTCAGGCGGATTTCCCTTGCTCTTGAAACTTTCTTGTGATCATTTGCGGGTCATTATGCACGTGGGCGGATTTGTCAGAGATAAGATGTTTGTGAATTTATATTCCCTTCAATCCAAGAAATTCTAAATGGCTTAAATTAAATTGTTTCTAAAATGAGGTTAAACAATTTATCATATACCGACTGATACTGAGTCACTATATTTATTGCATATAACAAAACGTGTAACAGAACGTACACTGTAACAAATTAAGCTATAGAATAGTGATTGGGCTAATTTTGAAAATTGCATATTGTATCAGTTTTCCACATAACCTCTATCTCTCTCTATTTCTCCATTTCTCTCTCCCTTTCTCTCTTTGAACGCCTTTCCAAACAATCAATGCAATTATTGTTTATTTTATGAATGCTACATGTATATAAACGTTAGGGTAATGCATTAAGATAAAATCATCATTTTGTGATAGTTCAAAGATGAAAGATTGGTATCAAGACATAGTTATCTTTCCGTTGCAAGTTTGTACCACGTGCCGATTATTTTGTGTTTGCTATTCGATGTCGTTGCAGCGTTTATGTCTTAGCATATTACACCCTTGATCGTGTTAGAGCTCAGTGACAATAGTCATGGAAGGAAAATGGACCATAAGCGAACATTTTTTAATTCAACAAACGGAAAATGGCGAAAAGAAGACAAAAATCAAGGATGTAAGAGCTGGTGCAATTTTAAACCGTATCGATGTAAGTATTAACAATATTTACTTGTATTATCGCATAAGACTTACATTATTGAAAGTGTAGCATTTCAGACATTAATTATGAAAAATGTAACATTTAAATTATTTGTTACATTAATGATCCCACAGTTCTAACGAGGACAAACGAAGAAGAAATTTAACAATCTCAACTGTTCACTAGAAATGATTTTTATATTAAGGGAGGATTTGTGTTTCAATTAACATGCTACATGTCTAAAATGCCAAGATATTTATTGCAAAATTTCGTAGAGAAGTTTATGTTTATACAGTCTCAAGATTGAGTTACTGCTGCTGTTATGCAAATATTTCAGGATCAATTTGTACAAAACTGACATTATGATATTAACAGTTCATCAAAAGGTATTGCGCATAAACTTTTTAAATCAAATTTTTGCCAATAAAATTTAGAAAAATGCAAGACAATATTGTAGTACAAATTGCACTAATGGCGTTCGGACGATGGGCATGTATATTATTCAATGAAAGATTATGTACATTTTGTAATGCTAAACATGTTGCCGACGAATTCCATTTCCTACTGGAATTTACTGCATTGTCAAACATTGGGGAAAAGTATATAAATGTATACTGATTCGCTAGATCAAATCTTCTTATTTAATCATAGCTGGTGACAAAATAAGATGTTAAGACAATGAAAAAAATATGTATGTTTATATTAAATATATATATGATTTAGTCTTTCCTCCATGACCCCCCCCCCCATGTATTTCATTATTACATGTGTCATTATTGTTTTTCTTTTTCTGCCATTTCGTTTTGTGATTTTGTATACGCTGTAAATATTTATTATTGTCCTTAAGTACCTCTTGTTTAAGAAAGATTTGATTGAAAAAATGAACTTGAACTTGGAGAAAACAGCCATTATGAATTAATGACACACATATATATCATACTATTTCATAGATTGTTTTGGAGAGTAATGAAACAATTTCATTGAATCTGAAGGATGTTTACTCAGCAAAGGGGGATATCAAAGAGGAAACACGCTCATCACGTTCGAAGTTTCTTGAATGGTGGAAGGAGACACAGGTTGGAATATTTGTAATACTGCACTTAAAAATTGTACTGCTGTATTCATGAAAGATATGCAATGCATACAGTTGATATATAATATTTTTATATCTTTTACATAAACCCATAAAATAAGCGGTGTTCCTCACCATCAAGAATTGCATTCTTCTGAAGCACTTTATCAGTTAATCAATATCGTTTACTCATTTATTACTGACAAATGTTTATTCATGAAATTAGTATTAATATTCTGCACAACGCCCTCATTTACTCCCTATGTATTTCATATATCACAGGAAAGCGTCGATTGTCTGGAAAAGGGAGACCCAAAGATTGAGGAAGAAATCAAAAATACTGAAAAAGAAAAGCAGGGGCATGAAGAAAATGAAACCGTCGTTGAGCAAAAAAGCATTGACAAAGAAGTAATTAAGAAGCATCTGATTGGTAAGCATAATGTATTTGGCGACCAATTTGAAAATAAAAGAAAATAAATTCTGAATTATGTAAAAAAAAAATGTCCCTGTCATTAAAGAAATCTTATTGATAAGAATAATGTAATTGTTTTGCAACCACCATAAAATTCTTTCATATAATTTTTACCCCAATCTTATCTATTTCAATTTTTTTTTTTTGAATTAATACCCGTGTATTCTTAAATAAAACCTTGGCTTTTTGTCCGTGCGCCGTAGCACTGTACCGTGCGCACATCTAAACTTAACAAAATCTTTATTTTTGTCTCTATTTTATCCCAAAAGAAATATGACGCATTTAAATATAATAGAAAAATATGATGCGCCCATTATTTTACGAGAAAAACGCTTTGTCCACGATTTTACCGGACAACCCTCGTAAAGTAATATTTCAGTATACATGTAATTAATTATCTTAATCTCTTATACAAGATGAAAAAACTGAAGCAATAGATTTATTCAATATTGCTGAGCATACGCAGATCTTCTTATTGGATAAGCTGATAAATAGGCGGAGCTTATCTCCATCATTCTCATTAGCTGATAAGAATAAGCACCAACAGTGAGAATATGAACAAGAATTAACCACTTTGACGTTGCGCACGGTGTTGGTTCAATAATATCGAACTCTATGTCGCAAAGAAATTTGGCGGTTTTGCGGTGTCATATTTACTTTATATTTAGAATAAAATCATTTTTATTATCCAAGGTAATGAATAATTCTTAAAATTTTCTTATAAATAATTTAAGATTATTTTAGTAAATTTTAACTCATTTTTTTTATAAACACCCAAAGCGCATGTTGACGCTATATAGAAATAAAAGACTTGTAACGAACTAACTGAAAAAAATATTGAAGGAAGTGGAAAGGGAAAACTACTTATATATTTTCTCCTTACATGTATAAGACAGACAAGTGAGAAAATAGAAAGAGGAATATTCACTGAGTGCTTTTGGCATTTCAGTAATCAAATTTTTATTAATAAGATGTATTAATTAACATCTAAATATTTCAAAAAAGAAGGTTCAAACATTGAACATTATGTGCCCTTTTATTTTATTTTTTATACTTTTGAAAAATAAAATTTATTCAAAGATCTAAAATATACAGGTACAAGGTTCAAAACGTAATAACAACGTTATGACTTTTTAATGTTATTTTGACGTAACGTGTACCAACACCGTGCGCAACGTCTTTCCATTCACTTAAAATCAATTGATGCATAATCTGTTAGTAAAAAAAACAAATAAAAATGGTAAGAATCTCTGTCTACGAACATTTATTGTAAAGGAACGCAGTTTATTGCGAATTACATGTAGCTTCAGTTTGTTATTTCAATACAAAATGCTTACATGAAAATAGAGCCGAATGAAAACAAACAAAAAAAATGATATACTATTCAAATGTGAAAGTCCTGACTAGCGATAAATCTAAGAATTTAATTTCTGTGCTTCATGCCGTTTTTCAATGTAGGTGAAGAATGGGAATAAGAAATATCTCTTGCCAATTAACAAGAGTAGATTTCGCAAATCGTAGAAAATGATAAAATGAAATGAAATCAATTACTAGTATTCTATAATTGTACATACAGATGTACGTGTCCTTCAGGCATCTGGCCTTTGGTTTATTTTGTACTTTTGTTTTGTAGCTTTTGATAAATATTATCCAATATTTTTTCGTTTAGGTTCTAGAGTTCAAGTGCACATCTCCAATCTTGTACCGCCTGCCGAAGGGAACATGGTTAGGGCACTGGATAATGATCATGTAGATAAAATATGTCATCAATTAAAACTGGCTCATGGTCATTACACCACCTTGATCGGTGTTCTAAAGGAGGGCAGAAATAATATCGGTAACATTGACGATTTAAAAAACCCAAATGTGGAAAAAATAGAAGTCATTGGAGGTAATCATACAAGAGAAGCGCTACAACAGCTTCATAAAGACGGATATATTGATAAGCAGTTTTGCGTCCTGATGGACATCTATCAAAATTTATCACAAGGCCAAGTATTTCATCTTGGATACTTGCATAATGAAATGCATGAGTCTTCCAAGAAGATGTCTTTTCCAGAAAAGGTGATACTCTTCCGAAAACTAAGAGAAACAAACGCAACATCAAACAAAACTGCAAAGCAGAATGCTGCTATTTGGCGGGGAAGAGTAGCTAGTTTTGGAGATAAATAGGAGGTAGATGTTTTGTCACACCAAAATTATTCACTAGATCTTTCACCTTTTGACTTATTTCATTTTCCAAACTTGAAAAACAATGTTGCAAATATAAGAAACAAGTCCAGGAAACCAAAGTATCTGTCACATTTCAGTATAAAAAGGGTCATACTAAAAATGAGTTCTTTAAACAGTAAGGCATTGGATGAAAATATGTTAGGACGTGTATTGTAATTAAAAGAGAATATTTTTTTTTGACTATTTATGTGAAATTATTAAGACTAAATCACTGAAAAGCGTCTTTTTTTGTCTCCGAGCACTAAGAACATTATTTACTAAACAACGCTCGTACATAGGTTTATGCACGTTTTTTAGCCGTTTTGTAGTCACATGTACTATACCATAAGAAAGGATTATTTTGAAATCTTGTTTTTGACTAAATGAATCAATCAAGTATACTTGCTTATATATCTAGCATATTAAGATGTAGAAAATTAATAAAATTGTGATTTTTCCCTTCTATTAATTGTACAATTATGCCTAGGTCACATTTAAGCTGATGGTCGGGCGACAATTTTTTTCTGGTCTTGTCAGCTTAAAACATGATCGGTCGACACGAGTATCGGGCGACACGGAGCAGTCACATTAATTCCTAGGAACACCAATGACTTGGATAAATTACACAACAAATCTTTTTTTTCTTTAGAAATCAGCAATATTTTTCATAGATCTATATTCAGATAGGTGATGCCAGTAATGTTTGCAAGGCGATGTGGCAGAATTTTCTAAGATTGTAGCTTAATGTTGAAAATGTGTGCAAAATTTTGTATAGAATTACATAAAAAGCGAGAAATGGTGCATATGTTAGCAGCAAAGAATAATTAGGATTTCCAAATATTATTTCCATTCAAAAAATATGTATCAATCCATGCATCAACATTTTGTTTGTGTTGTGAATTCTTTATGGATTAAATATTCACAAGTCGGCCAATAGTCGCCTGATCATCGAGCTTTGAGCTACAGTTTGATTTTAACCGTCGGTCGAAATTTTTGACACCTTTATTGTCAAACGACGGACGACCGACTTAATAAACTGAGCGCGGAGGGTCGGACGATGATCAAAGGTTGGTCGACAGATAAATTTAATAGAAGAAATTGGACACCAACGCAGAAAAATTATAACTTGGACCGATGGACATAAACATTTGTCGGTCGACAAAAAAGAGGTCAAAATCGGGCAAAACAACGGCTGATGAATCGCCGACTGTCACCCGAAGAATCCCATTTTTGCAAAAACCGTCGGCCGTTTGTCGTTTTTGGAAATGTGACTGGGGTTTTAAATCATATAATAAAAGACGGATATGGAGATAACAGACAGAATAAATAAGAATAATCTAATATAATATTGGAAATTATAAAAGTTTGAAATCGAAAGAGACAAAATTTTTTACGTAACTGCCAACATGTAATTTTTTTTAATTTGAAAGTAAAATATCCCTGGTACTTTATTTGGAAGTATATTCCTGCTAGACCCAATTTGATATTTACCTTTTATTCTAAAATAAAACCATTTTTTATACATACAAAGTAGGCAGTGGTTGAATAGAAACAAATGCTTTTTTTATTTTTATTGTCAGGGGAAATGATAACGAGCTTGATCTGACCTTGTGCCTTATATAAATTGCTCATAGTTCATTTTAGTGATACAATTGGCCTCTTAAAGCTGAAAAAATTGCAATAAACTTTCTAAACACAATAGATATTAAAAAAGTGATTAAATTTCTGGAAAAATAACTATATATATAACGATGATGTTATTACCAATGTACATATTTTTGAACTGTTACAACATTTTGAAATACAAAAGGTCTGTACTCTATCTTTGATGCACATACATGTAACCAATTGTCTGTTTTGTTGTCCTCGTCTACCAGATGAGCTGGGAGGATGGGCAGGTATGCCATTCAATGAAGGACTATGTACACTTTGTAATGCTAATAAAACATGTTTTCTATATTCAGATAGGTGATGCGAGTAATGTTTGCAAGGCGAGGTGGCAGAATTTTGTAAGATTGTAGCTTAATGTTGAAAATGTGTGCAAAATTTTGTATAGAATTACATAAAAAACGAGAAATGGTGCATATGTTAGCAGCAAAGAATAATTATAGGATTTCCAAATATTATTTCCATTCAAAAAATATGTATTAATCCATGCATCAACATTTTGTTTGTGTTGTGAATTCTTTATAGATTAAATATTCACAAGTCGGCCAATAGTCGCCCGATCATCGAACTTTGAGCTACAGTTTGATTTTAACCGTCAGTCGAAATTTTTGACACCTTTATTGTCAAACGACCGACTTAATAAACTGAGCGCCGAGGGTCGGACGATGATGGGCATGTATGTCATTCAATGAAGGACTATGTACACTTTGTAATGCTAATTAAACATGTTGCCGACGAATTTCATTTTATACTTTTTGAATCTTATTTCTGCTCCTGCAGTAAAATAATCTTTTAAATTTCCAATTCTAGCACTAAAATCTCCAATTAAACAAACATATCTTTGGTCTATTGAAAAATGGATGAGTTCTTGGTCCTTTTTTATATAACAATATGTAGATGAATATTTACTAAATTCGAAGGTATATACACAACTCCGCATATCCAATCATCGCACTTTTGAAAAAAGTGACTTACTAGTATTTAACTTTAACCAAAAAGCATATTTACAATCAGTAATACAGGGTGTTTCACAATATATGTCACACATCTAAATGGGCATAATCTGAATAACGAACATGTAACCCAAAACACCAAAGCACTATAGTTAAGCATATTGATCTAAAATTATTATGTTGCAAAATATCGGGAAAATTTTAATAAACCAGGAAGTAACTGATGATATAATCAGTGATGTCATATTTCAGCTATTCTCAAAATTTCGTAAAACTTGCAGCAAAAATTTTTTGTAATTTTTTATTATAAGAACTGTTTACGATATCCTATATATTTGACAGGGGGTGATAATAAAAAAAATAACAACACCAGAAATTACTGTCTACTTTTCTTCTATTAAGAATAATTAGAGGGTTTAAATTAAATCATAATGTAAAGATGAAAGACAGTTAAACCCTGCCTCCTCTTCACCCAACCCTACCCCACCCCCAAAATATCAAGAAGAGATGAGAACAATATAAGAGTGAAGTCAATCATTGAGAAAACCTCATGAAAGTCAGATCTGTACATGTAACAATCAGTTTTTACAATCTTTAGTTCTTGAAATGCTTAATGATTTCGTCGCGTACTTTAAATATAAATTCACTCACCTTATGTTTGAAACTCTTTTTCTCTTAAATGTTGTGTAGCCTGGGATATTACATTTAACATCATCAGAATTCATTGAAAACTAGCTTATCGCATTGGATAATAAGTTCTATGAAATCGGTAAAATTGAGACAGATTTTAATCCAGAGACATTTAAAAATTAAAAAAATCAAATCTGTTTTCTGCTCGATCAGGTACCAATACAGAGTTATTACATTTTGTTGATGTCTGTTCATCCTTTTCATATAAATAAAGCAAATCATATAAAAGATACAGTTTTGTAATAAAAGGAGTGTTAGGTAACATGTAGATACTAATATAAAGTCTACAAGTATTTCAAGAGGTCTTTCCACAGAAAGGTGGAAAGACCTAATAAGAAACAGAAGAAAATCAATAGGTCTTTCCACAGAAAGGTGGAAAGACCTAATAACTAGTAGACTTATTGTTCAAAGAACAATAAGAGGTCTTTCCACCTTCTTTGAATTTCATTTTGTTTTAAAATTTAATTCCATGAATAAGAAAACCAAAATTGTCTAAAAGGATAGAAAAAAGTAATTTTTTTTAAAAAATTGAAATGACCTTGACCTTTGACCTTAAAAAATATTCAAGGTCAAAGGTCAAGGGTCACAATTCAATTGACCCCATGCTTCTACGACTTATATTTTTCAATTGATAAGGTTAAATAGGAAGTACAAAGAAGTTAAAGGGCAATAACTCATATAAGCGTTCATCAGATCCTTTTGCACTTATATAGTGAAGTTAGGCCTAAAGACTCTAAAGACATTAGTGAAGGTTTAGTGTCTATACGGTCTACAGTTTCGGAGAAGTAGTGATAACAAGGTTTCTTGCACAAGGGGCAATAACTTTTTAAAGGGTTAATCTTTGGGGACAAGAATAAAATATTTGAAAGAGTTTTAAGAGTACATATTAATGATGCAAAGACATTAAATATATATTGAAAGACAAAAGAGATATAGAAAAAGCTTAATTTTTCATTTTCTGAATGACCTTGAACTTTGACCTTTGCATGAAATTTTAAATCAAAGGTCAATAAATCTTATGCAGTTGGTCCCATGTCTCTATCACTTCTCGTTTTGAAATTTTTTAATTATTTCTAAAATTCTAAAAGTTTCAGGGGCAATAACTCATTGAAGGAGTCACCGAATACTTTTGCAATGAATAGATTCCAGAGTCCTCTCAAGTAGTCGAAGACTTTAGTGAAGGTTTCATATTTCTACGGTTTACGGTTTCGAAGGAGTAGCGATAACAAGTATTTCTTGCGTAAAGGGCAATAACTTAAAAAGGGGTCAAAGTTCAAACATTGGCTGTCGTTTTTCAGAATAACTTTTGATATCCAGTTTAATGAACTATAAAGTTTTTCGATAAACCTTGCGGTTTCAAAAGTCCGGGAAGAAGAAGAAGAATAATAATAAACATAAGCATTTCAAGAGGTCTTTCCACAGGAAGGTGGAAAGACCTAATAAACATAAGCATTTCAAGAGGTCTTTCCACAGAAAGGTGGAAAGACCTAATAAACATAAGCATTTCAAGAGGTCTTTCCACAGAAAGGTGGAAAGACCTAATAATAATAAACATAAGCATTTCAAAAGGGACTTTCCACAGAAAGGTGGAAAGCCCTAATAAAAAAAGAAACATAAGAAAATCAATAGGTCTTTCCACAGAAAGGTGGAAAGACCTAATTATAAACAGAAGAATTTCAATAGGTCTTTCCAAAGAAAGGTGGAAAGACCTAATAATTTCTAATAAAAAAAAAATTTTATTGTCTATGGGTCTTCTCTATTTTTTTTTAAAGCAATATGGGTTGTATCTTTGTGTATTTTATTTTGCTGGCAAAATGTGCTATTATTATTAATTTATATGTAATTTAAACCGTTATGACCAATAAGCCCAAAATAAAGTTTTAAAATGTTTCAGAAGAAATATTTCTGCACAACCGAATATACAGTTTTATATAAGAAATAAATATTGTACATGACGATAAAAATTATTAATGTCATGTACAATATTTATTTCTTAATTCAATTTTGCTTCAATCAAAGCTAATAAAAAATTTCCATCGCTAATATGAACAAAGAAGATTATAAATGATTTATTTTTCTGTCTTTAAATTAGTCAATTGAAAATTTGCAATAAAATTTTCCAATGTCAATCATGTAGCTCATATTGCTTTAAAATGGTCGCTCGTTTTTATTGATAACAGCAGATAAACTCATTTTTAAACCTTGGATCGATGACCCAGTTATACATTAAAACGTGTATAAAAGTGTAACTTTGTGTACTAAATGTCGCATCTGTTTATAATTAAAGCCATACTTTTGAAAAACTGGACATAATATCGGGAAAATGTTTCCCTTTCCTTAATACCTTAATATCAAGAACCGGATTCCAAAGAGTACTACAATGTACAATATCATGTATTACAGTTGTACATCAATAATAGTAGATTTTCAACTGCACTTTGATTTGTGCGTAATCCTTATTAAAAGTATCCTTGCTCTTGTATGACTTCATTCTATATCATTTCTCAGTCAATTTATTTCCCCGCAGATTGAATACATATATGTCTGACAGCCATTGTATAATTATCTATTTTTAAATTCTTATCTAGCTACCGCATTTTTGTATGCAAGATAGGGGAGTGGCATACATTGGCATAATTAGAAGAAAAAGCAAGTCTCTTTTTTCCATAAAGACTGATTGTGTATTATGTTTTAAAATGAATTTTCAAGCATTTCTGCATTTTATAATAAGTACAAACATTAATGACCATGATAACCTTAGACGATTGAAGAATTGGTATTTTATTAAATAGATAAAGGTTTAAAATTACAGCATAATTGAACTAATTTGTGTTAAACAAAATAAGTTTTAATTAGACAGTTCTTCATCCTTTAATGAGAACTTTAACGTAAAGAAGCATATATAATGAGTCTCACCTTTAATGAGCGGAGATCCACCGTTGTTTTTCCAACGCATGCCAGGTGATTTGGACCTTAACCTCCTCTTACATTATCTCTTCAGAGTGAAGTGAAGGAAATTTATCATTATTTATAAACATAAGAACTGATTACATCATGGATATCAATAAAAAATTATTTATATATTCTTTTAAATGGGTTTGGGGTTGGATCACAAATTTGAAAGTCATATCTTTTCTAATTTCCTAATAATATCCTGACCTTGCGGCCATATGTTGCAAGTGCATATCACACCAAAATATATAAAAGGCTTGTTTAAAAACTTCTTTTAGCAGGAAGATAACAGAGATACAGGTTCTACAGAGCTATAAATAAAATTACCTCTTTTTATTTTGGATGTATATATATTTTTTTTACCGTAAGGTTTTAAAAGAGGGTCAATCTCTAACGTAAACTTCAAAATGTAAAAAAAAATATTTTAACTGTTGGAAATGTGTAATAACAATTATGATGTCTTTTGATGAATACACAAGTTAAAAATGTTAACCCTTGTTCTAGCTTTTCAAGAGTAATAAGAGAGGTTGAGGCCGGTTAAAATTTGCTAGGTCAAGGTCAGTAAGTCAGATGCATGTATGTAAATACCAAAAAGCTGAAGAAGAGGAATTTACAAGGAAAAAATGAAGGCCATGGTTCATACCAATCAAAAGTTATTGGTATGGTTTTTCCGGACGGACGGACAGACATCAGGACAAACACTTCATAACATAAATCCTTCGATAATGGGGGCTAAAAAGACGGGAAACAAACAGATAGTTAGACGGATTGATACGGTAAAAACTACATAGAGGATATTCAATGTTTTGTAGTTGAATATGGAATTTATTTCACGAGTGGGACGGGATTTTTATATTTTCACGAGTGCGAAGCACGAGTGAAAATATCAAAAAATCCTGTCTCACGAAAAAGAAAAATCCTGTCTCACGAAAAAGAAAAATTTTTGAAGAGGCATACTTTCTTTATCATAACTATACACTTAGCGATTGCTTACTTTGGTTACAAAGATTTAATGTATTTTCACTATATAATTAATAAATGGAGCCCCGACCTATTACCAGAACTTCTAACCCTGAAGCCATAAAATTCACAATTTTGGTAGGGGCACTCTTGCTCATCATAACTCTGTAATTAGTTAGTGAACAAAAGCAGAGAATAAGATTTTCAAAGAACTAATGCATTGTCACTATATAATCAATAAAGCCCCACCCTAACAGCAGAACCCTGACACTGGAGCCATAAAATTCACAAATTTGGTAGAGGCTCTCTTGCTCATCGTAACTATGTACTTAGTTAGTTTATTTAATACCCAGAGGCAGAGATTTTTAAAGAATTAATGCATCAATACAATTAATAGAGCCCCAACCTAACACTAGACCCCTGACCCTGGGGCCTTAGAATTTACAATTTTGGAAGAGGCACTCTTGGATTTTTTTAATACCCAGGAGCAGAGAAGAAGATTTTCAACGAATTAATGCATTTTCATTATATAATCAATAGAGCCCCGACCTAACACTAGAAACCCTGACCCTGGGGACATAAAATTAATAATTTTGGTAGAGGTACTCTTGCTCATCATAAGAATGAACTTAGTTAATTTAATACCTAGAAGCAGAGTAGAAGATTTTCAACGAATAAATGCATTTTCTCAATATAATCGATAGCGCCCCAACACCAGAACCCCTGACCCTGGAACCATAAAATTCGCAATTTTGTTAAAGGCACTCTTGCTTATCATAACTTTTCACTTAGTTAGTTTATTTTTAAACACCTAGAAGCAGAGTAGAAGATTATCAAAGAATTAATTCATTTCTCTACATATATTATCAATAGAGCCCTGCTCTAACACCAGAACCCCTGACCCTGGGGCCATAAAATTCACAATTTTAGTAGAGGACGCAATGATAATTACAATCATGTAAACAGTTTGACTGCTTGATGTCCAGGAGTAAAGAGAAAGATTGTTAAAGATTGCGCTAATTTTAGTGGTTTTGGCTCAACCCCTCAGGTCCCAGGGGGGCAGGGACCAAGAAATTCACCCATAGATGCTTTATACCAAAATTGGTTGAGCGGTTCCAGAAAAGAAGCTGAAAATGACGCACACCACACAACGACATACGAAAACGGATAGCAATAGGTCACATGAGTTTACTCAGGTGACCTTATATAAAGAAAACATTAATATACAGCTCAAGTCATTTAACATCCTGTCTAGGGTAATGATTAATCTTATGTGTATTGCACTTTTCAAGAATGATAAAAAAAATAAATATTGAGGTAAAGGTCATTGTGAATATTTTAACATGATTATAGTAAAAATCAATACCTGTAGTAGTCTGTGCATTTTAAATGTAAAGAATACAATACGACGAAAATCAATTAAATAACAACCAGATATTAAGTGATGTACCTGTCAATGTTAGATTTTCATTGAATATGAAACTGGTATTGTAAAAATGTATTGAGAGGTTCTATATTTGGCTTTTTTGATTTTCTGTAAACATCAAGCTGTCTTGAATATGTCTACATTTCACAAAAATTGCGCACTGTACACTTCCTAATCCATATAAGTTAAAAATGTGAATTACTAAAAATCTTTCAGAAATCCAAGTTAAATAAGACTGACGGATCAAAGGTTGTTACTGAGCATGCTAGTTATAAGTAATTTAATTTTTTTTTTCGTTTTTACAATATAAACTTTAAACTCCCCACTTTCCCCATGAATTCGTAAAAAGTTAAAAAGTGGAATTAAAGATGTTTATGGAATATTAGTGAAAAAATTGTCATTTTTGAACCACTTGATAATCTTTTTATCCAAAGAAGAATATGATGTCATATTTGATTTGAACCCACTCTTTAGATCATAAAAATACACATACCCAATGTTCCATTAGAAGGTCCTGCAAGAAAGAGTTGATATTTTCAGTTTCATTGGAGACAGAGAAGCGATCGTACAATTCATAGAGCGTTGATCCATCTTTGAGAGTGATTGACACATATAGGAATGAGTTGTTTTCTTTTGTTAATTGATGGATTACGTCATTACCTGTATTAAGACAAATTTGAAATCAAATGTAAAGTCGTTTGCAATACAATAATTTTATTTTGAATATAATTAAAAACCAAATGCTTTTCTTAGTTGTAGACATAGATGATGTAACTTGTGGTTTCGTTAAGTTTCGTTAAGACCAAGACACTAGGTGTTTTTTACTTCTTCCTTTTATTATTAATGTATTTAGGATGCAAATTAAACACTATCAATGAATATCGTAAAAAAATATTATCTCTTAAAATATGATGTATGTTTGATACGCTTTTTTTCTGCCACAATAAAGACATATTGTTAAATTTTTATCGGTTAAGTCCCTTTATACAAGAGATTTACACTTACCAACCCAGATATCCTGTTCAAGGGCACCAAAACCATTTTTGTATGCTGTCCAATCTCTGTCAAAACTGAGGGATCCATTGTCACGTTTTTGGATTGTCTTTAAAAGTTAGCACAAATCAATGCAATGAACAATTTCGTAATCAGTATGTTTTGATAAAAACTAAAAATATTCATATTTCTTCATCCTATATTTTTTGGAACAACAAATCCACAGAGTGTGAATTAAAAATTTATGCTGATTTTGAAATATACCGTAAAGCAGGTTTTCTTGGCGGAGGTAAAATTTGGCGTTTTGCTTGAAAAGGTATGTCAATAATTTTGACTTGATTTATCTTTGCAAACACATGGTTAAGACACCTTGCAAATGAACAGTAAGAAAAAAAATATTAATCATTTTAGCGATCAGAATTTTAGTGGGTTTCTCACAAAATGCTAAAATAGGCAAAAATTAGCACCCGCTAAAATAGCGTGCTATACGGTATTACATACTGTCCATCCTCCGCCCATTGTTGCCATGTCGCAGTACACACGGACAGGACTGGTAATGGTCCCATAGGGATATATTTCATACACCCCTGAATCTGTGTAATCATTTCCATGAATTTCTTTACAATCTATCGGAAAAACTACAGAAAAACACCTTACAATGTACAGAAAAAACTGATATAAAATAATACTGGAATCATATTATGTATATACATGTATACAAGAGTTGAGAAGATATATAATGCCTGCAAGAAGGATTGAGATTAAGATTAATTGTTAATAAACATTAAGTTGTAAACTACAATGAAGATTTTGCTAAGCATGTCCTTATTACCGAAATTAAAGTAATTAGAAAAAAATAAGACAGGACTATTATTTGGAATCAATAATGAGTGATAAAAACTCGTGATTTTTATCTGATTCGTGGAAAATTAAATAAAGAAAAATAACAGAAATACATACATTCATGTGAGTAGTATCCCCAA
The DNA here is from genome assembly GCA_003671525.1 of Saccostrea glomerata. Classification (NCBI taxonomy): domain Eukaryota; kingdom Metazoa; phylum Mollusca; class Bivalvia; order Ostreida; family Ostreidae; genus Saccostrea; species Saccostrea glomerata. The sequence goes on along the minus strand of PRKT01000868.1, from coordinate 164,837 downwards.
CCTCCCTCATAAAATATCCCCGACGTGAAAATCTTCTTGTGTGTACGACATTTTTTTATCTGAGGATTAAATCCAAAGAAACTACAGCCCTTTTGACAACGAGCTGCACACTCTATGACTGATGAAGAGTTGTTTTCTCCTATAAGATCTTCGTTTGATTTCTTATCACCCAGTTGCAGTTTTGCGATGTATTTGCGTGAAATAATGGTACACTGAGACACCGCAAAAAAGGTAAAAAATAAACAGATAGCCCAAAGAGCACCCATATCGTAATTTGTATTTAAAGCTACTGGCGACGTTGTTGAGTACCTGTAGGACTTTGCAATATAGTATACCAAACGCCAATAATAAATATCAAAACATATATCAGTTATTGAAAAATGATTGGCTAACGGTTACGTACTCCGCATGTTTCATTAATTAAAGTATTGATTTGTTGAATCAGATATGAATAACTATATAGCATTACGTTAACATTGCGATTTCAAATATTAAATTGAAAGTTTGGTTCCTATTAAGACAAAGTCTCTAGCATGTCTAATACTTAGTAAATGTTATGTGTTTCTGAATTAGTTTCCTTTAAAAAAAATAAAACTTTATTTTTTTCATAAGTTTAAGGTTTCATTTTACACTAACTAAAGGTTTCCTTCTCCTAAGGATATTAAAATCTAGATACCTAAAGATGAAAGGAACAACTATCTTATCCGACATTAATAGATATTATCACTTTAAGTGCTTCACATTTTGTTTATGCTGATAAGCCTTAAAAGTCATCAGCAACATTATTTGATCAAGTTAATATCTAAAAAAAAAACACCATCTAAAATACTAGAACAATACAAATCTGTAAACGAAGCATAAAACAAGGACCATTGAAAAGTTATTGGGTAGGATCAATTGTAGCCCCATTGTCAAATCAAAGCAGTGAGATAAATTTAAGTCATTTAAAATTTTGTAGAACGAAGAGTATATTTGATACGGAGTCCGACCCAATGATAAATAGTATTTATTTGTATCATCCTTTCTTAATAAGGTTTTTTTCTTATCAAAAAGTTTTGGAGTTATGAATTACGATTTATTCTGATTACTTTTTACTCCTTTTTTTTTTGGTCATTCAACTCAATTTATTTCGGTACAAATTCCTGTAGAATTACGAGGGTTGTCCCGTAAAATCGTGGACAAGTTGTCTAGTGTAAAAAATAAACATCACTGCGTTCTGAAATTTTCACTATTATTTCATACATATTTTAGTAATATACACAACAAATCTCAGATAAATATATGCATGAATAAATGAATTTTTTGATTTTATGCCATGTATTGTATCACCTTACGGCGCATGGATTATAACGTCAAAGTGTCTAAAACAGCGTCATGTTTTATCTTTGCTGAAAATGAAGTTGGATGAGTCCAACTTAAATTTAGTAATTTCATTGATACACATTCTTTGGTCTCCATAAACAGCCGAAAAACCAATTGGCACTCTCATGCGATCTTCTGAAAATTTATCAGTAAGTTACGAACAATATTCTCACCATCAAATAATAGAAAACTCATATCGGCGGTCTACTGTGACAGCGTCTTTTGCTATAATTACATTAGGAGTTTGTCTGTATGTTTTGTACTCCTTAGGAACTCGATCAAAAAAGAATTCGCTAAGAAAACTCCTATTCATTTTGTATACTTAAGATATGGTGATATTTTTATAATCTTTTTTCTTCTATTGTCATTTCAAGTCTCATTTCAATGTCATTACAACATCAAATTAAAACGGAACTGCTCTCCGGTGCGCCGTAACGTCTTAAGACGTCGCCATTTTTCGTGTGTTGTGTTTACCACTTTCCCATTTCGAATGCTCGAAACTGCCAAAAGTTAACCAAATGCCGTAAAAATTTTACAAAGTCTACAAAATTGATTGTTGAATTGAATTAGGATAATTTTAATCCAAATCTTATGTATTTAAAACTTTTATTTTGAATTCAAACTTGTGTCTTCTTTAATAAAACCTTGGTTTTTTTGTCCGTGCGCCGTAGGACAATACCCCGTGCACATTCAAGCATAATAAAATCTTTATTTCAACCTATATTTTATCAACAAAATTATCATACACTTGAATTTGATAAATAAACATTTACTGAAATTTTCAGTTTAGTGCGCCCATAACTTTTTGAGAAAAACGCTTTGTTCACGATTTTACGGGACAACCCTCGTACAATGGATTTTATTTTTCTTTTATTTAAATTCAGATAAAAATATAGCCGAATCATCTCTAAAAAAATCCATGACAAAATCAATGGACTGTAAATCTTGCTAATAATGCTTACGACAAATAATATCCCTACATGTATTTCATATCTCTGCATGTGAAATATTTATTAGATAGCTATGAATAAAGAAAGCTTACAAGGAAGATGAAATACTATATTTTAGCCCCTTTCCTATTTTGTCTATTCACCAGGGTTTGCATAAAATACTGCATCCGTATTATTTTAAACTATATGCATAATAAAGTTGCTCGCTTTTGTATGAAAATAAAACTCTAAATTTATTGTCTCCTCATATGCATGTGGTAATTGTCTTCTAGTGAAAAAGGTTTTTTGTTTGACAATAAAACATTTTCAACAATAATATTATTTGTGCAGGTATTCATTTGCAGACAGTCAAATCAATTTTAGTGAAATGATTATATCTTTTTTCTACGTCAACAATTACATAATTCGCTGTATTTATATATGAAAAATATATAACTCCGGAAGAATCAATACCCTTAGCATCAGGTTATTATGGCCTTTATTACATAATCATTCAAAAATTGATCACAAGTGGTGATTTTGCAATATCATTAAATAACGAAAAAAATGAAAGAAAACGGAGTTATTTAAAACACTCTTTGAGCTTATAGTCTTCCTTAACTTCGATCTTTAAGGATACTGAGTATGGCATCAAAGAAAAATGAGCAATTAAGAAATTGATTTTAAATTTTGATCTCTACTTTCAAAGTTTTCTTTAAGTTTCGTCTGTCTAAGAAAAAGTAAAAAATAAAAGACCAATTTAAAAATTAATAATTAAAAAGATTCCCCTTCGTGAAGAGCATTTTTCCGGAAGAAAACTAGAAAGTTAACGTATTGAAATAATTATTTAAATCATGAAATTCCCTTCAGTTGATAAATTTTGTCAAATGATAAAAATAAAGGTGATTTAGGTTCCTTAATTTGTTCTTCATTAAGTTTATTTTTACTTTATCTTGTGTCAAAAAATTTGAGATACTTTTCAACACGTTGGATAATAATTCAACATGGTGTTTTTTTTTATTTCTGCAAAAGTATAGAAACCAGTGGTGCTTTCATCTGTCCTCTTCTCCTGAAAAAATGGACATAATTGGGATTTAGTGAAATGTCACGTACACATCTACAAAATAATACAATAATTTTCATGGTCTATGTCATCTTCAACTCGAATATGCGACTGTGGACCATACAGGGTTTACATGTAGTTGATAAATGTTGACTTCTCTTTATGATAAAAATATTGTCCTAATGTCGAAACAAACTTCTGTACATTATCAGATCTAATTTTTTTTAATTTCTGATGCTCATGAATCTGGTTTTTTAAACCAAACAGCATGTTACATGTACAAACTGATAAAAATATCATCTTTGAGAAAAAAGAAATGGTGTATAGTTTTAAAGGAAAATAGCGATTATTAAGAAATGTAATCACAACAAGAGGGACTACAGAAGAAAAACAAAGGCGCGGTGCTCTGTTTCGAGATCCTAACATATATTAAGTTTTAAATTAGTAAAGTGCATACCAAGTTATTCCAAAAAAGTATTGCTAGCTAAATTTATAACTTCCTCGTTTTTATGTATCTGATGATTGACTTCTGATTTACAAAGGATATTAATTGATTCAAACATTACATAGAAATAAGACTTCATTTGCATTCAACATATTGTGAAACAGAGTAAGGAGAACAATACCCGTAGCATTGCAAAACCCACCACAATGAAACATTCAGGAAACAGTCACGTAATTTAATTTCAACTTATAAAGACAATATACCAAACCATTAAGAAAATATCTGCGTAAAAATATTAATCTCTTTGATTTCCAAACATTTACAATTGTCTAACCCCCCCCCCCCCCAAAAAAAGATATAGCATTATATGAGAAAAACATTATGTACCTTATTCGCTTTTTGTCTTCCTCTCAAACTTTACCAAATTGTTTTTAATTCATCAATCTCAGCAACTTTCAAAGGATGAAACAAGACCTTTCAGTAATATTTGATAATAAATATGATGAAGAAAATTTAAAAAAATTAACTTTTTTCAAGCTTTTATAATCATACAAATAATTGAATTTTACGTTTCTCAAAGAGACAGTTGTTTATACGCTGCCTGACGTTTTCATACTTCTTGTTAGGCCATCATTTACACACTAGATCGTAGACGGATTTTTTCGTAAATCATGACGAGGAGCACATGGCGGATGTGACCGGTCGGCAGAGAACGCTCACACCTCCATGGCACCTGATCCTATCTCTGATGTTTTTGTTTTAGGGGTCTGCCTTTGCCCTGCTCCTATTTTACATTGTTTAATGACTTCTGAGCTTGAATACTTTACGTTATTTCCCTCTATTTCATCGACAGTTTTGATCTCAGTAAAATATCAGTAATATCAGTATTGTTTTTTTTTCTTTCTAAAATTTGACTTAAGTGTTTCTTTTAGGAGTTCTTGATACGACATGCTAAAATATATTTTAACAGACTGTATAGTGTAATTAACTTTTTTTTTATCCCTATAATGTTTAATTTTGTGATTTTCTTTTTCGGCAAATCCTTCTTCACAAGGCATTGTACAAAGTAAAAAGTACGAAAGGTTTTAAAAAGAATTCTGAATAATAAAACCATAAATACCTGAGTAGGTATTTAACAAAAGTACAGGAGGAATTCCTTCCCCTTTCGGTTAAATTAAATACGCATTAACATTTTTAGAATACCTTTCACTTTTATTTCACAATCTCAAAGACAAGAGAAAGTCTGATATGGAAAAATATAGGCTTGATATGACAATAGGCCCATGGGCCATATTGGTCACCTGAGTATCATTTAACAGCTTTCCAACAATCGACTTTGGTTCCTGTTTTAAACCAGAGACCATAACATTCACAATTTTGAAAGAGGCACAAATCATAAATAAGATCAAAGAGCAGACTTTAAAGCATTAATTATGAGACTACCCCTCTCCGTATCAGACTACCCCTCTCCGTATCCCTGACCCAAGGGGTCGTGAAATTAATCATTTTGGAAAAAGCAATGTTCTTCCTCATAAATATGTAATTAGATCATCGGCACAATACCAAGGACCAAGGAAACGATTCTCAAAGAATTCATGCATTTTCACTATACAATCATTGGAACCCGACCCGAACACAAAAATAAACCCTGACACTTGGGTCTTAAAATTCAAAATTTTTGAAGAGGCATAACTATGTACGTTATTTAATTTATTAAATAACCAGAAATAGGGAAGAATATTTTCAAAGAAATAAGTAAATAATACATTCTAACAGTAACTATATTATCTACGTATATAGCCCCTAGCACTAGAATCAGAAAAATTAAAGGAATCGGGATTTCCTGGTACTATGCACATTTACACATTGTGTCCTTAATAGCTGCAAAATTTGACTTTAGCACTAAAATTCCTGACTATCCAACATTGATTAAAAAGTTTGCTAATTATCTCTATATTTACAAAACTACAATTCAAATTAGAATATGATTAGGTACACACATAATCACTTACAAGTTCTATATGCTGTATAAAGTTTTGCTTTTTGTTTGTGACGTCACAATATGAAAATGACGTAACTATGTAGATCACTGGTGACACCATATGGTTGTCTCAGTCGTACTTGTTTAACGAATGACTGTAAAATTTATGATATATCTTTGAAATTCTTTTGGAGTAGCGTATGATAATTTGTACACATTTAATTAAGATAAAAAACTTCATAGAAATCCAATCAATGATTAGATTTATTGTTTAAGTGAATGAAGGGAGATGGTTAAAAATGATAATTGTTCTGTTGCCTATTGAAAGGAAGTTTGAAAAGAAAAGTATTAAAGCAGGATACTCCCACATTACATGTAGCTTCAGATTTTCTGCCCAAGTGGTTTTACAAAGTTTTTTATAAAATAAAAACCTATTTATTTCAATGTAAATTTGGGATTTTCTATTATGACCCAGCCCTACTCAAGGAGTCAAGATTTAAACAATTATAATCTACCTCATGGTGCTTCTATACTCGTCAAAAGTTCTAAGTCCCCACTTTTATAATTTTAATTATTTAGAAACCTTAAAATCAATTAAGAAGTTGCTTACAATTTTGCCTTTATTTTTCAACCCTTGCCTGTTACGGCCAAAAAACTTGTAATCGAATGTGTAATTACTCAACCATGACAATTTTTGTTAAAAAGCATGAAGTGCGGGTTTCATATGTTTTCGGGTGTATCTTTCATTTACTTAAATTTCCATGTGTTCTCCATCATTAGTTTTTCACGAAAAACAGAAAAAAGCTTGATTAAAATGTCGTGTATGTCCGCACAACAATGTGCAAGTGAAGTTGATATGGTTTAAGCTGGAGGTAGTAAAGGAGAGATGTATTTCCTTCCCCCTGTATTTGTTTATTTTATTTAAAACATTTAAAAAATGCCGTCAGAAAGTTAAACAAAACTTACTTGAATCCCTACAATCATTAAAAATCGCTAGATTTTCAACAAATACCACTAAACCACCATAGGGTTTATCTGGATATTGGCTGAAACCGGAACCGGAAGTGCCCATGGTCAGGGCGTATACACGTACTGCAACGACACATTAACAGGGCTACTGCATAAGAATTACTCACTATTGTGGAAGGAACTTAACTGCACGTGCAATTGCTCTGCCTCATTAAACGTTAATTGAAGTCTCCTTAATTATCCAAATTATAAGAAACAAACTGGAAGAATGGAGAATATGTGTAAGGAGACCTTAGGAACTGTAGGCTTGATATTGTCTGTTACAAACAATTTCGGTATGCTTCAATGTCTTAAACGTCTCAACAGTAAAGAACATGAATGGACAAGATGGACCGGAGAGTGAGAGCTTTTCCAGCAGCAGAATCTAGCGTAACTATAGAGGACGACCTAGCAATGCATGGAATTACCTTCAAAAAAGATTTATCTTTAACAGTATGAAATCTTTGAGAAGCAGTTGTCTTGCTCTCAATTCGTTTGAATGGAGGATAAATGCAGTATTGAACGTTGCGAATTTTTAATTCTAGGGTACCTCTACGTTTCTGCATTTTATGTTAAACCCTTCAATAAAATAAGATAAAGTGAACAAAAATTGCTAGCTTCTTTATATCCTGTATACTAATTAATTTATATTATCTAAATATAAATTAATATAAAACCATTGTAAAGCAAAAACTTACCTGGGGACTATAGAATATTTGTGAAGAATTTTTCTATGTATTTCAATGTAAAACTTGGATTCCACACTGTGGCCCAACCCTACCCCCAGTGGAAATGCTTTTAACAATATTGAATCTACCCTAAGGTCATGATTTTTACAAGTTAGAATAAACACTACCTAAGCATGCGTCTACATAAGTTTCAGCTTTTCTGGCGCAGTGGTTCTAGTTAAAAAAGATTTTTAAAGTTTTTTCTTACGTATTTCTATATAAGACTTTCATTCCATGTTGTGGGCCCGCCCTACCCCCCGGGTTCATGGTTTGTACAAATCGGAATCTACACTATCCTAGGATGCTTCCGTATTACTTCAAGCTTTTCTGGCCCAGTGGTTGTTGAGAATATTTTTTTTTAAATTTGTTCTTATACATTTCTATGTAAACTTTGATTCCCTATTTGTAGCCCCGCCCTACCCACGAGGGTCATGAGCTGAACAATTGAAAATCTACAGTACCATAGGATGATTCTCCATAGGTTTCAGCTCTTTTGGCCCAGTAGTTCTTGATTTTTTTTAATGATCCCATCATATTTTTGTCTTTTTTTTATTATCTCACCTAAAGAGGGAACTTGGCCCTTGATTTTAAGAATTTAAACTCCCCTTCATCCAAGGATGCATTGTACAAGGTTTTGTTGAAATTGGTCTAGTGGTTCTTGAGAAGAAGTCGAAAATGTAAAAAGTTTACAGATGGACGGATAGACGGAAGCTACACAGACGAATGCCGGACAAAATGTGATCAGAAAAGCTAACTTGAGCCTTCAGCCCAGTTGAGCGAAAAAGCACACTTGAGCTTTGAGCTCTGGTGACCTCAGAAAATAAACCTGAAAAGTGCCAATATCTCGGAAAATATAAAGGAATCGGAATTTACTGATAATATGCACATTGCGTCCCTAATATCTCCAAAGTTTGACGAAATGCTGTGCAGCGGTTTATGAGGAGTTGCGCTGATAAAAAAAAAGACTGACGGACTGATATACTGAAAAAACACTGACAAACGGGTCAAAAGCATTATACCTTCCGAAATTTGTTGCCTGGGGAATTGAAATACCTACTATATAAATTTGGTAGATAGGCAAGCTTGTGCTTTGGTTTCCGAATCAAATATGCTGTAAAATTCATTTTAGGAAATCATAAAAATGAGAAAATTCTAAAATTGACCTATCATCTGACCTTTCTGTTACCTCTGTAAATTTCAAGACTTAAAACTTTTATGGGTAAACTGTTGCATCATTCTGAAAGACATCCAAAATCAGGGGGCCAAAAAGGGATCTTACCCTATCTTGTCCTTTGATGATCAAAGGCCTTACAATGTCCAAAATTTGCCTCCAATTTAACTTGAAAACAACTTTGCCCCCAGAATTCAAAATGTTGGTCACAGTGAAGCCCTAAAATGCATCAACATACAAATTTGATGATCTTAGCCAAATTTAAAGTAAGCAAACAGAAAACGGTTTTATAAAGTATAATTTTTGGTAAACTTTGACGTGACATTGAGACAACACATTTTAAACAACTTCGAATATTCAAACTATACATATCCATGTATCTAAGTTTGGTGATAATCTGCTTGTAGCAACCAGTACGTTTTTCTATTTTCCTGAATATCTCCCTTTGTTTAAGGTTCCAAACTCTCGTTTAATATAAGTGGTAGTAATTTCGCCAAGGATACCTTGTGATAAATTTTAAAATGATTGGGTTCTTGAGTTGTGGCCAATAAAACGTTTTTGCACCCCACAAATATGACCATATCATTAGCTCTTTGCTTTGAGCATTTGACTTAGAAGAGCTAATAATTACATTATTTAGATTTCAGATTTGTATTCTAGCATTTGCATTAACCTTTTAAATATTTAATATTCTTTTGAGATTAAAAAAAAACACAAAGACGAACAGGTATAGTTGATATGCTGTGTTGGTCGAAAATCGAGCAATATTTGGATGTGTATTATTAAAAAAAACATAATCATATCTTTCATAGCAGGTTCCTTTATTGACAAAAATTAAGACAGTATTTTTTCATTTTTGGTCATGTACATGAAATTGTATTCAATTAGGTTTGTCAAAATCATGTAGTTCAAGTAAAAATGGATTGCAGTGAAAACTGTAAATTAATTCTATTAAGAATGGGTCACATTTTACATTAGTACTAGTTTACAGAATAGGTTACACTTTACATCAGTATTGGTTTACAGAATGGGTTACAATTTACATTATTACTGGTTTACATAATGGGTTACACTTTACATCAGTACTAACAAGAAAACATTGATGTAACCATCAATTGTCGCCCGGGAAATACATAAAGTAAACAATGAAAATGAGTTTTGATCAACAAACCGCCTCGATATGTGTAAAAAGGCATGCGTAAAGACGATGGTCGCAAATATTTTTAAATCTTGTAGTCGGATAAAAATCAAAGAAAAACGATACCATTTTAAACTTGATCAATTCCTCAAGAAAATGTTGGCTGCATAAAATATAATTTGAAATTAGACACACGCATCATTTATATTTAAAAATGTATTAATTTTCAATTTTAGAATATAAAACACGAACTGTGCAGAGTACGCTTTTATCCGAGAAGTAAAATTCGATGTTATGAAAACAGGGACCTGTCGTTGTTTCGATAGTAAATGATAAGTAACTTTATATATTAAATATGACAAACATATATATTTTTAAAGATTCATTTTAGGGAAGTAAATATATTATGTATCTCGTAATTTATAAATGGAAAGAACATACTAATTAACAATCTTTTCAATGTTTAGAAAACCTTTAACTCTACATAACTACTCCCACCCCAATCCCCATACACCAACACTGATTCTTATATGTATAAAGCAGCCCGGTCCTCCGGGCTGCAATAAGAGTGGATTACAATTTACAACGTATAAAATGTCTACATTAATCATTCATATTGATTTTGTGCAATATTTACAACTGTATGATATTAATAAAAACCATTAACGTAATTATTGATAATAAAACTCTTTCATTTATTAAAAAAAAATGTTCACAACATTAATCATTACGTTGACATACATTTATATGAGATAAACACAAAGGATAAGAAGGTTCTAGAGTAAGCATTTTAATTGAGGTCTCTTCAGAAGGATTGTCAATGTCAATGATTGAATATATCAGACACAAGTGGAATTTCTATTCGTTAAGCAAATACACAAATGATCTGAAAGGGCACCGTAGAACATTTATCATTTGTAGAGGTCGATTATAATAAATCCGGTCAAACCCCAATCGGCCATTCAGAAATTCACATCCCGATTATTTTACCTCAAGTCGATTAAGTGTACCTTTTTACAGTAAAGTACGTACTATGATCTTTTTACATTTTGTCTTAACGCCAAGATGTCTTGTTTTAATGATCCATTACTTAGCCTCAGAATTGCCTGTAATGAAAAAAGGTAAATTGAACGAACATAATATTATATTATGTCATGGTAATTAAACTAAAAAGTAGCCAATACAAACGTATTTAAGAGCTGTTATTTTAAGCACTAAATATCATATCTGAATATGCACACCCATCTTGGAGAGCAGTTTATGCAACAGCTTTTTTTATCTAATCATTAATTAATGAATATCTTATTTTAAAAAAATGTTAATCAAGTTGAAACCAATTACATGTTACGATCATTAAGGCAAAATGAAGATATTTAAACATTTTATTCATAACTTAAAAATAAAGTATTATTTCATCCAGACAATGAAAAGTAAAGCCTCAATTCTCATTCGTGCACTTTGTACATGTAGCACAGTGTAAAACTGATCGCCATGACAGTGGCCTCTAATAACAAAACAGGTGTATAATGAAAGACTTCTGGACTTCTTGATGAGGCTGAAAAAGATGAGCTTAATGGAGCTACTACATGACATCAATTGACATGTCTAGAGTGCGGAAAGAGAAGGTTCAGGGGTCAAAAAATAGAAAGGGGTACGTAAAATATGAACCTTGTGTCAGTTTGGTTTATTATTTTTTTTTGGTTACAATAATTCTTATGAATATTATAAGCTATTACAAGGAAAGGCAAATGAAAATGGGAAATTGAATCTTTGTGGAGTACCAGAAAACGTTAAATTATATCAAGATAATCAAGTTTGTCGAGCAGATCAGTGTCATGTTGTATCAAAGGTAAATTATTTAAGGAAAAGACTTTTAATACAGTTTCAAGCAGGAGTGAAGCACAATTGAATACTTGATTATTTTGATGCATGATATGGTGTTTTCAAGGTTAATATTCCCTCCAATTCTATTTTTCTTTTATCTAAATGATCGTGCACTGTATTTAAGAAAAGAAAAATTATCATCATTGAAACACTTAATTCTTTTTATATTTTAAATTCCCGATTAACTGCAATAAATAATGTAAATATCCTGCATTCATAAAGTGTAGAATGGAATCTTTATATATTGGGGCAAACCAATAGTTATTAAGAAATGGACGAAAATTAAATCAAGGTCTAAATCAGGATAATATTGGTCTACAGATTGTAAGGGTGATCAAAAACCTGGCGAACTTTTTCTATAATACCATGTCACAACTCAGATCAGAATGAAAATCGCACACAAAGAGTCTAAACATGTTATATGAAAAGCATATGTAACTAAATGTTTTGCCCCAATGTTGTGACGTCACAATGTGAAAATGGCGTCAATATGTAGATCAATTGTGACAAAAAGCACTCGAGCATGGAAACTATATCCTTTGCAGTAGTATTTAATAATCTGTGCACAGTTTATGAAGACAAAAGATTTTTCAAGAGTTTAGTCATTAGTTTTAATACATGTATGATATTATAGTTGGTTTAAAAATGATGTTTGTTTTTTACTTAGTGAAAGCAATTTGCGGAGGAGAAAAGTCCATTCTTAAAGATCCCAACTTACAGTCAGAAAATAGTTGAATATTTCAACAATAATACTTTTATTAAATTTCTAGAAAATCGTTTACTTTAGTTTGTAATCATATAAGATGTCATAAAAATAATGCACCGATACTTCGTTTTATTTTTGTTGCTTTATTTAGCGTTTGTATTATCTAAAAAGCGGTTGAAAGTATAGAACTATATTTTTGCACGTAACTTTAAAATGGCGACTATGGGGTCAACATCTTGAGCCGGCAATTGCTCTTTGAGCAATAAGCTCGGCTATAAATGCTTCAATCATTTACTAGCACAAAACCAGGGCAACCCAAGAGGAATAGAATAGGCACTTGATGCCCTCTGTTACCTCCCTTTTGGAAACCATGAGTCATGCAGCGATTCCTGCTGTCAGCATGTTAAGATTCCGAAGCAAAGGTACTATATGACCTAGTTCAGACATACTGTATGTGTACTTTAAAAAGCTGGCTAATATTTTAGCGGCTTTGGCGCAGACAATGATGTGCTTATTTATGAATACTTCTAAGAAATGTTTTACATATACAAAACACTGCAAGGTTATAAGTAGCACTAATTCCTGATTACACCAGCAACTCCATACCCAGTGACTGCGGTAAATATTTAATATGCCAAATTTTCCATCTTTTAATCATGATTTAATTAATTCAACATATGTTCAAAATAAATTAAAGGTACTATTCCTTGCCATATGGAAGGCCTTTAAAAGACTCGGACCTTCAAGATTCAATACATTCGATCTGGAGCATCTCATCTTGTTGCTGCGAGTATTTAATATATAGTTCGTAAATTTATATAAAAGAATTTTTTTTAAAAATATAAATATCATCATAATAATAATGTGTATATTGTCAAGCAATTTTTGTAATTAACATTCCCTCCTCATATTAATGTTTTTTTTCTGTTGTAATAGGTAAAGAAAAAGATCAGGTTATCGCCAGGAAGGTTTACTAGAAATTTACCTTAGGGAATCCCATTCCAGGAAGAGAAAGGCGATTGCCAAAATCAAGGAGGCCAAGAGAAGAAGACGTGAGCTGAAAGCTAGGAGGTATTGTAAAATCACCTCACATGAATGATTCAAACATATACTGGTAATAAGTTTGTTTTAGTTTGTTGTTTTTTTTTTTGAAATATATGAATTCATATTAGATTCACTTTTTTCTAAATTCGTAAAGATCCTTGTGAACAACTAGAAAAGATATTCATAAAGGATCATCATATGAATCTTGAATAGGGTTAGCTCCTCAACAAGCTAACACCATTACAAAAATTCTGGTCCCATGCCCAAGGCCACAGATGGAAACAGTTGATGTTGAAAATTATACACTTATCTCATTTGATTTAGAAACTGCATGACTAGGTAATGATCTAATAGTTTTTACCTGATATTTAATCATGACATATATGCTCTAATTTATTCTGTATAAATACATATGCTCCACTTATTACTATTTATGTCTGTTGATCTTGTGAGAATATATATACATGTTCATACATAAACTGATACTCTATATAATGATATTTTTCTTCCAATATCGTACAGTTGGCAGCTGTACAGAAAGAGGATATATTTTCTTCATACGTTATTCCTTAGAAGCCCATAAAGCCTAAAGCTTCTGAGATAACAGGACTCACTGTTAGGAAAGGGAAACTCCACCATAACCACAAAGAAATGAGAAGCCTTTCTTTGGTTGCTGCATTGGATTATTTCTTGAATTTTTTTTTTATAAAGTACAATAACATAATTTTAGTAGGTCACAATGTTAAGGTATTTGATTGTCCAGTGCATTTTCGAGCTCTTGAATCATGTTCAATGTTACCAAGATTTTCAAGAAAGGTGAATGGATTTATTGATACAAAGCTTGTGTTTCGGATATCCCAACCATACCTGAGCTATTATAGACAGCAAAATCTTGTGGAAAGTCTACTTGTATGTTCATATGAAGCACATAATGCCCTTGAAGATATTTCAGTGTTGCAGAATTTGCTAGAATTAGTGAATTTTTCAGATGAAAAGCAAAAAGTTTTCTTCCCTACAAATTCTTGTTCAGAAAAAGGTGTTGAGTGTGTGTATGGCTAAAAGAATAGCTGGAAGTAGGTTAGACTTTGATGGTTTGAGACTAGCTTACTCTAGAGATCAGAATGGTAACATGCATTGTTTACTAAAGTCTGCAGCAACCGTTCTGTGAGCGTAACAAAGTCGAACAAAATTATTGAGGCTGTGAAGTCTTTTTTTCTGTCATTTAATGAAAGTTGAATAATGAGTTATAATGTGCATTGTCTTATTTAATTGAAAGCAATTCAATGCTATTTACTTTTATCAGCTTTTTTTTAAATACAAATTTAGCAAGTTTATAAGCATAATTTATGTATAAAGATTTCATTTTATTTAAGTTTGTGTTGATGTAGTTAAGCTGTGAGCTTGAATTGACCTGGAGAAAAATAGCTAACAAATCACAAGATGTTTGCATGTTGTACGTAACAATGTTTAAAGTGACAGCTTATTCTCTTCAGTATCAATTTGTATTTTTTTATGTGTGCTGTTAAATATCAGACTACCAAATGTATATTTATAATTCATTTCACAATAATATTTTATACATACAAATGTATTTTGTACCAACATGTACATGTACAGTGTAGTAGGTGATTGAGACTTGCCTAACCTAGTATGATATAACCTTACAAAGAGATAATAGATTGATGATGTTATTGTGCAAAGCCCATTACTTAAGTTAATTAATTTGCCTCGAATTATTAATGTTATAGTCTCTTATAACGATAAGATTATTGTTGTAAAATATTTTACACTTATAAAATCCATAAAATTGTAAGATGTGATAAGGTTATAAACATGTTCAATTTTCTTACTCCATGCCTTTTTTTATGTTATTAAAATAAAGTCATAAAAAGAAACTATAGAGTTTTATGTACCGATCGATTAAATTCATATTTATGTGCATAACTTTTTTCTTAAATACACTGTATAACATTGCATGTTTCTATTAATAACAGTATCATGATGTCGAGGTGGTTGTGCACGTCTTTGCGTTAGACACCATTTTATCCCTATGCGAAAGTTAATAATAATTTATGTAAATTAACGGTTTTGATAAATTATCAAACTTAATTTTCTTTAAAAAGTCTGAACTTCCCTAGAAATGATATATATGCTTCCTTAACATACGTAAGTATGACTTACTTATTGTTCCTATCAGTGGGACTTTTTTTAAGTCTTGATGAAAAACGGGTTGCATTTTAAAAATAGCAGAATAAATTCGGACTTTTATAATTTTAGATTGGATGGCCAAAATCTGAAAAATTATTTGGTAATAAGCACCACTTACTACAATAAAATACATTTACCAAAAGATTTCTGATACTCCTCATATTTTGCTTGAAAAAGAAAAAAATGGCCAGAGTGTGGAATTTGGAGGAAATCCGAGAAATCTTGGGCGGCCAATAGCAAAAAAAAGTAGGTCATTGACATATATATTTCAAAGTGAAAAATGACAGTACTATTTGGGTTCCATAATATACGTTAGTTGGTTTGTCGTTCCTATCAGTGGATTTTTTTTTATTTCTGAGTAAATGTACATGTATACCTTAAAGTATTTCTTATGTAAACATTATTGACAACAGGGATTTAAAACTTAAATCTGTATTTCATTTAATTTAAACCTTTTATAAATAATTAAATATTAAAGCACAGAAATTAGACTGGTAATCACCTGAGAAAGATCCCACCATTTCAGATTAAATTCATCCTGCTCCATGACGCTGGTTGCCTGTGTTTTGTGTTCCACTTCATTCCTGTACATTCGTATTCTTTCTACGTCATCAGTCATGAGTTTTCGTCCCTTCTCAGGTTTCCTCCCCCAGCCATTCGTTGGAGGAAGGAGGTTTGGGCAATAGTGCCTCAACAATTTATACATTATGGTTACATCAAATTTAGAGGAACTGGGAACAGATCTATCAGCTGTTTAAAAATCAAAAAGGTATTTACATAATTACAAATTAAGAAAAAAAAAATAAAATTAAATTTTTCAATCCATTTATTCAGTTTGCAATTTAACTATTACTATTAAATAAACAGCTCAAAATCTTTTTTTTTCAGATACTTAATGATTTGGTTCCACAGTCATAAAGCAAAATTTAAAAGTACTAATAACTGTTCAAGGTACCTGGAAAAAGCAGACTACACTGTTCTTGATTCATTTTATAATGCCCACGGTGCAATATGTTTTTGTTAACAGTTAGTGTTGTAATCAAGTCTTCAAGTGTAAAAATTCTGTCAAAGTATAGCTGCAAGGCATCTCTTCCTAGTTTTGTTAGTTTTTCAAAGGACTCGAAATTCAATTTGTGTAATTCGGATTCGGATAGACGGGTATATTCATCTTGATCTACCACAGAAGAAGAAAAAAAAAACCAAAATATACAAAAAAATGCTTCAATTTCATTAAACTTAACAGTATTACATTCTTTGATCCTTTTTTACGATTTACTTTCTTTATACAAAATCTACGTACCTGGAACCTCCTCCAGAACATCCTAGAAAATATAAACAATAATATATATATATATAT